>JAOWBN010207089.1:0-14257 GCA_028565015.1 Pinguicula moranensis | reverse complement strand
AAATTTCCTTGTACATGCCTATGTGTTCATTGCTTGAAAGAGAGTTTCATGGGAGTGGCATGATAGATCATTATGGTGTGTCTAAAGATCTAGGAATTTCGCATGATCATTCCATTGGACCTAATATGATAGCATATGAGCATTATGGGCTGTGTGACGAATTCATTGCTATGTGTTCTGCCATTGGAATAATTTATGAACCCTTAACATATTTGGCTTTTTCCATTTTATCTTCGAGTGTAAACTTGAGAATGGGTGGCAATGGGATGACAAGATTTAGGAGGCTGGTGCATGAACGGGGACGGTTTAAAATTGAAAGGAAAACCTCATTTAATCAACGAGCCAACTCTAGATTTAGAAGAATAAAGTTTGAACTGGGCGGTTGGGAGCACGACCACGCAAGGACTGTAGAAAGGCAAATAACCTCCCTACTTTGGGTTGATGAATATGTGGTGGCTTGTATCAATGAGAAAACCTACAAGATTAGTTTACAAGGTGAGTACGGTGACTATCAAAGTTTTGAATTCACTAAACGACTTGTGTTTGATGTAGGTCAGGATTTGAGAACAAAATCCATGCATGCAAGGCTATGCATGTTACGATCGAGGAGAGCCAATGATGATGACCCGTCAGATACTTCTTCGCAACAAATGCATGAAGCCAAAAAGTGAGTGTACAGTCAAAGTCCCTACTTGGAGTTCCATGCACGTGTGAGTACTACATTGAAATCCATTCAACTCCTTTCCCGAAGACAAAACCCATCCGATCACAACTCCTCATGGTCAAGGAGACTCATGACTTTCCAATAGTTAAGTAGGATTCAAAGGGGCTTTCAATGCATGAAGATGAATCGTATGGTCATACCTTGGTCAGATACAAAGGCATTTGGAAGGGTGGATGGTAAAACTTGGTATTTAATGAGTTCATGTACTAAAATACATGAGGGGATCGAACTTGGAAGGATTATTTATGACACGATCTACAAACTTAGTCCACTAGGTAAGTATGATGACATCGCAAACCTTAATATCACTAATGGATTTCTGTACAACTCAGGATTTGGGGACAAATCCTTTTGAAGAGTGGGGGAATGATGTGATCCAAGGTGCACGCCACAAGGATGGAATGGCATGATACCCGTGGATGTTCCCTAAGGGGTCAACGATGAGAGTTAGGGACAAATGGCTCAAGGGATCAATCAAGGAATGGAACCAAGTGCCATGTGGTGAAGAACCTATTGATACAACCCGTGTTACACCTAAAGCTTCACAAGAACATAAGACGACATCCAAAGGAGCTGAAGATCCATTGGAGCTCCCAAGTGGTCCCATTACTCGAGCTATGATAAAGAAATTCAAGGAAGGACTTTCACTATTGGTCCAAGACACATGTGCCGAATTTACAACCCCTGCAAATCGAAGGCACCATGCTCAAATTATCCGCTTGGTGAGCTCATTTGAAGGGGGCCACGTCCTACATGCTTTGGACATGTCTCCTGGACCAAGTTCATGGCCCAAGCTCAAAACAATCGTGGATGATGAGGCCCATTTGGCTTATCTTAAGCAAACCCATCCGTGATGCCCAATATAGCTCAAGGCCCACTTTTAAAAGCCCTGATGCATGTCCATGCATGACGTAAAGGGCATTTCAGACCTTTCACTCTCAAGACAAAGTCTATGTTCAAAGGCCTTAAAGAATATGGAGTTGGAAGGCTTGGTCATGATTTGGTTGAAGACAAATGCATTTGAAAGGTTGCATGGTCAAAGATTGCATTTAAGGGATCCATGAACCTATTTAATGCTCATTCATGTATCCCATGGCTAATATAAGAGGCATGGTCGAGTTTGTTAGAATGCGTCTTGGGATTTGTTAGCTTTATGCTTTTTGAGAGACAAGTTCTCCTTGATCTTTTAAAGATTTTTCTTTCGACTTATCCATTACTTCATTTCAAGTTTTTGTGGCGTCGAGCAAGACTTATCACTTGGTTTAGGTTGAGACAAGTTCTCTTCTTGGATCCTTTGTGGCATCTTTTTTTTAAGAAACATGTAGGTTGGTTCCCACCTCTTTATATGTGACGGGTCAAGTGCTCAACAACGTTTTAAATTTTGATCCTCTTGAAACTCCAATTTAGTATTGGGTTTAGTCACAAGTTGGCTAGATTTGTATCAATGGAGTCTTCAAAGGGTCATGACCAAGGGCCTTAAATGGAGTCAAATGTCTTGCCTAGGTCCAAGACAAAAGACATTGGAAGGTTGCATAAAGTTGGACCAATTCAAGACCCTTCATGTTTTGGTCAAAGTGCATTAAATTTGGAACATGTATCTAGACTAAGGTATTAAATTAACATTGTAGCCTATATAAAGCGGCCTAGGTCGAAACCTAAGAAAAAAAGTTGGTGTTGGATGTAAAAGTATTTAAGCTTGAGGGACAAAGTCCCCTTAGTCTTTTATAGACTTTCTTGACTTATCTAAAGTTTGTTTCGGGTTTTAGTGGTGTCTTTTCTTGTGAAACATACGTAAACTTGGTTCCCACCTCATTATACGTGACGGGTCAAGTTCTCGACAACTTGCTCAATAGATCCGCCTCGACCTACCAACATTGGTGCCGGGTTTAGTCACACGGTTGGCTAGGTTCGTATCACCCAATAAATTTTGTATAACATTGCTCAACATAAGGGCCTTAGAGATAAGAGAGTGCTTGCCAAATATGCTAATTATGTGGAACTTGTTGAACATGCCTTCACTATTGCAAATAAAATTATTTTTGTTGAACATGAGTGCTTGTCTACCGTAAAATTTGAATTTCCTGAACACAGGAATAATGTTATGCTAGATGAAATGAACTCGCTTAAGAAAAATCAGACTTGGAACTTGGTTCCCAAACCCAAAAATCAAAAGGTAATTGGTTGTAAAGATGTCTACAAACTAAAAGAAGGTGTTCTAAAATCTAATCCTTATCTGTTTAAGGCCATATTAGTAGCAAAGGCATATTCTCAAAGGGAACGGATAGATTACAATGAAATTTTCTCACCGGTGGCTAAAAACAGAACCATTTAGCTTATGCTTGCTTTTATGAATATTTTTGATTTGAAACTTGAATAATTAGATGTTAAAACTGTATTCTTGACTAAAGAACAAATCTACATGTCACAACCCCTTGGTTTTATAGATAAATCAATTCTCGATTTTGTGTGTTTACTGAGAAAATCCTTATATAGCCTTAAACAAGCCCCTAGACAATGGTACAAGAACTTTGACTCCTGTATGGGAAGACTGAACTTCAAACGTAGTAGCAATGATCCATGTCTGTACTATAGACACTCTGAAAATGTAATTATGTTTTTGTTGTTATATGTAGATGACATGCTGATTATTAGTCAATCAAATCAGAGATTCTAAAACTTAAGAAAAATCTGAAGGATGAATTTTGAAATGAAAGACTTAGGTAAAGCTAAAAGAATTCTAGGAATGAAAATTGATAGAGAAAGGGACTCTGGAACATTGAAACTGCATCAAACTTCATATTTGCGCAAAGTGTTTAAGAAATATGGATTTAATGCCTTAAACTCTGTCATCCTGTCTATTGCTCCCCACTTTAAACTTGATAGGTCACAATGTCCAATATCCCCTTTTCAAACTGAAAAACTACAAAACATTCCATATGCAAATGTGTTATGTTCTTTAATGTACAGTACGGTAAGTACACGTCCTAATCTTGCTTTTTTTGTCTCATTACTTAGTAGATATATGTCACAACTTGGATTTGATCATTGGTATGCGCTAAAATGGACTGTATGTTACTTAATTGGAACTACAAATCTAGGATTATGTTTTAAGAAGAAAAAAAACTCAAACACAATTCTAGTTAGATATGTAGATAGTGATTTTGCTAGGGATATTGATTCTAATAAGTATACAACTAGCTATACTTTCATGTTTTGTGAAAATTATGTAAGTTGGAAGTCTCAACTACAACCTGTAGTTGCCCTTTCAACTACAGAGGCAGAGTATATTGCTTTAACAGATGCCTTTAAAGAGGGCCTGTGGATTCAGGGCTTATTAAAAGGAATGTGGTATCTTTGACTCTGACAGTCAATCAACTATTTATTTAAGCAAAAATCCAGTGTTCCATGAACGTACTAAACATGTTGATATTAAATTTCATTTTATTCGAGATATGCTCACTGAAAATTAACTCAGACTTGAAAAGATATATACTGATGAAAATGCGGCTAATTTTGGAACTAAAAGAATCTCTCAATGCAAGTTTTAACATTGTTTGAATCTTCTTGAAATGAAGTAGCTTCGTTCGAGCAAACTAGTAGAGTCATGATGAGTCAGTCTCGCTGCTAGTGTTTTGTTTTTAAATGATGTCACTGTTTGACATCTGTGTCTATTTGATAATGTTATTGCTAACATCTCTATGTATTGTTGACATTGATATTTTTGTTTAAAAATGATGTAACTGTTTGATATCTCTGTTTATTAATGTTGTTGCTAACATCTCTATGTATTGTAAATGTCATCATTGACATCTCTGTTTGTAAAAAATCATAGTGACTTCAAGGTTGAGAATGTTAGGTTTCATGTCCTCATGTTACCCTTGTATAAGTAAACTAATCTCTGCCATTTATTATGAACTGATCTAATGCATGGAAGTGTTACACGTGGCTAAATCCTGACCGAGTATTCGAGTTTGATCATGTGGATTATATTTGTTCCTACTATTTAATATGTACATTAATCTGAAATCAGAACCTACTGCTATTAATTGCTGATGGATATTTATCAGTCTGCTAAATGTAAACCGTTGATCTTGAGTAAGATCCGATGGCCTAAAGTTAAAGAGACTCTTCGATTGTCGTGATGTTCAGCTAGATTCATTATTCGAAGTATAGACCCCCAGGCCTAATGTTCAGCTTGATTCATTATTCGAAGTATTGGATTAAAGCTTCTAATAACCTAAACACATTACAATAGATGGAAACAAGCAAGTTCTTGCAACACCCATGACTCAAGAGCTTCTTTTCTTATGAATAATAGGACCAGGACATCAGTAAATAGCAGTGTAAATGATTGTACGCTTAACATTACATTACTAGCAATCTCTTGTAGGTTTAGTGGTAGATTAAAGTCTCATTAGATTCTGAGATTTTTCTTTTTGTTAGTCAAATAGGGATGGTGTGTCCAGTCATGGTTGAGAGATAATGTCCTCTAATGCATTCAGTATCTCAGGTTTTACCCGTCTTTCTCGTTCTTAGTGTACGTTTGGTACGCGGACAGAAGGGAGATAAACTGGGTCAACTAAGCATTATCTGTATTGATCCTGGTTCGTCCTCTGTTTGGTACACACAATAGTTATCCTGCAACCCAAAGTATAACTCTCGGGACCTTGTAAACTCGAGGTTTGCTTCCAAAAATTTTATCCCTATTTTTTTTTTGTAGGGTTTCCATCTATCCCCCTTGGTCCCTCAAGTTTGTTTACCAAAATGCCCCTATTGTCCTCAATATTTACAAGAAAACCAACTATAAAACCTCAGATCTGTCCTAATCTCCTCTCTTCACATCTCTCGCAACATAGAATCTGCAGTAACCCATACCATCGACCATTTTTTCCTAAAATCAAGAACAATGTTGTCGGCACGTTGACACTTGTGTATGTCTCCAGTGAGAAGGGGTTGGTGCTTATTAATTATACTATGGGTGTATTTTCGAGTATGAGGGGCATCCGTTGAGCACCGGTATCGGATTCAAGGAGGAGGATAAACCCAATTTTATAAGATCTTTTTACTCCAAGACGAAAGCAATGGTGAGATTTGATAAAAAAAAAATCATTTATATGCGTACGTGTCGAATTGTATGGAATATTTGGCAATCGATCGGGATCTCTGCTTTCATAACTAATCTGCAGTTTTCATTGACGCGGAGAGGTCCTTCGTTGTTTTAGTGTGCTTTTCTTCACAAATGATAAATGGCCTGGCAGCTGCAATAAAGTAGTTGATCCCTTTCTAACAGGTTTAATCTTGTCCTCTCAACTTTATTACCACTTAAATTTCTTTTCATATGACTTAGCATAAGTCTTCGGTTAGATCTAAATTTGTTTTCATGATGAAGATTGACGTGCGACTCTAATTGCGTGATAGCAGTGGATAGATTTTCTTATCAATCATCATAAACTCTCAGCTTTTTATACCTCAGAATTCTGAAGAAAACAACTAGGATTATAATGAGATGTATACATTTTTCGATCATATTGATGATACATAGTCTTATATTGGGTCCAAGGAAGCTTATGAATCCGGTACTAATGGTCTTCCAAGATGATCATTCTCATATCAGCACTTGAGCTTAACCATGTCTTCTTTGTTTGCAACGATGAAAATGTCATCTTGTGTCATCTTGCAGCTTAGGTTCGCCATTGGGAAATTCCAAACAACTGGTGGAGCAAATGGATGAGAATTAACTCAAAAGTTCTACGGCATGTTTTAGCATCACTAGTGTTAATGAGAGGTGATGAAGTTAGTGCAGTGATGGGAATGGTTTCATACAACAGTTTTGTGGGTTGTTTTATTTCTTTGTTACAAAGTTATACAAGCAGATGTGCAAAATCAAAAGTTTGTCAACCTATTGTTTCCTGTATTGTAAAATGGAAAAGAATAAATCACTTTTATATGCATAGGTTTATCTGAAAAAACATATCAACTTTTCAATTTATAACACTTCCAAGGGTTTTTTGATGATTTCGCACACAATTAATGAAATCTCAGGATAACCTGGTTGGAATGGTGGATACTGGTGGAGCGCTATTCAGGCGACCCATTACCATATGGAGGATAGACAAGATTACACCATAGCAGTCCCCATGTTATCCGCAAAACTCGGATTACACCAATCTGAGTACCAAACAGACCCTTATAGGTAATAATATCTTGGTAATGTAGTTATTAGCTGAGCTCCCTCAAACAAGGTCTAAGGATACATGTTAAGCACTAATTTCCCAAAGGAAATGGCATTGCTGATTTTTTGACAAAACAGGGGCATATGGACTATCACAACAATTTAGTAGCCCAGTCCAACTAGCAAGAGTAATAGCAGGCATGTTAAGGCTTAATAAGTGGGGTATTACCCAATTTAAGGCTACGCTAGGGGTTTTAAAAACTAGCATCCATTTTGTAATGGATTACCGTCCAGAAACGGAAACTAACTTTTTATTTAGTGCAGTATTTTAATTAATATAAAAGTTGAGCTACCTCAAACGATGTATAATACAGAAAAACAACAGAACTGCTCCGCACTGATAAAATATAACGAGAGAGATAAAATAGGAAAAGCACTAAATGGAAAGGAATTATATGAACCTACAGTATCTGCTATAATTAGCAGCGCAAGACATGAACTTTTCTCCCTCAGCTTAATAGTACCAGCCTGCAAATTTTAATTCAATGAAATAAGTCATCAAATTATTAGGCTAAATTTGGCAAAGTCAACTAAAAATTTAGCGAAACCGTTTAACTTTTAAAGATGACAAATTGCAAAATATCTCTGACATAGTTACTGACCTGTGCGATTTTTTTTTTTATAAGTAAGTTTTTTATTTCAATATTAAAACTGTACACGATAAAGGCAATGAGTCATCCTCAAATGTAGGATTAAATCATTCCGACCAAAGGCAACAAAATCAAGGTGGGAAAAAAATTGCTACACAAAGTCTTGGATGACGAATCCAATCCGTGATCGTCACTCCCACTGGTGGTTTTTCGAAAGCAGTGAACCAATGCCATGATTGAACCTTTATCTTCTCAGCAACTCTAGCTATAACAAAAGTACCGTCGCAAAATCGAACATCATTTTTGACATTCCAAATATTCCATGCAATACAATGCCATATTGTTTTCCGTAACTCACGTCCACGACTTCTCATCACCTTACCCATATGTGCTGCAAAATGCTCTTGTGGGTCCGCATGTCCAATATACATATATCCCATCCAATGATAAATCTCTGCCCATAGTAAATACGAGAATCCACATGTGAATAACACATGCGATGTGTATCCGATTCACCACAACTAAAACTACATAAAGACATATATGCGGAAAACTGCACCCCCCGATAAACAAGATTATCTACTGCCGCTAGACGAGACTGTAGTAAACGCCAGCAGAATGCCATAACTCTGAATGGTGATCGCTTGCCCCATATCGACGCAATCAGTGGTCGTGGTGCAGAAACATAACCCAATGTTTTACGCTGTACTCTATACCCAGATCTCACAGAATACATTCCTGTAGTGTCAGTAATCCAATGCCAGCCATCACCTCCTGGCTGAGGCAAATGTCCTATCATCATAGCCTCAATCTCCTATACCCAGGCCACCTCATGGGGTCGAGGTGACATGCGTCAGGTCCATATCAACTGCCAATCATCATCCTCATGCGTCCATTTGGACGAAACATGAATCTAATGATAACATGCCAAAAGATATAGACGAGGATAACGTCCCACAAGAGAACCCCCATCCAGCCAATTATCTTCCCAGAACTGTGTTCGATCACCACTCACTACCCGTCGCTTCAACCCATCCACAAACAAAGATGAAGCACATATAATGGAATACACATCCTTCCACCATCTCGAATGATCGTAACGAACAGTCACATCTGACCAATCCACATCCCCTCTCCGAATATATTTATGCATCACGATGTCTCTCCACTGACCAAATACCCCTATTCGTAACCTCCAGCCCCACTTAGCCAATAAAGCTACATTAAACAAACCAATATCAAGAAATCCTAACCCACCACATTCTTTACTTTGGCACATATTCGCCCAACTAATCCAGGCTATACCTTTAGATGTCCTAGAATATGTCGACCAAAGAGAGGTAGTACAAATTTTAATCATCTCCTTAATGACAGACTTTGGCGCTTTGTATAAGGAGAAATAATAAAGAGGCATGCTACATAGAACACTCTTTATCAAAGTCACATTTCCGCCAAAATTAAGGAACTGATTCTCCCAGGAAGCAGTCTTCTTACTCATTGCCAAAATAAGGGGTCTCCAAGAACGAACATAACATGGATTACAACCTACCGGTATCCCGAGATATTCAAAAGGAAGAGACATCACATCACAATGTAACTCACGCGCGAAACTCTGCTGAGTATTAGGGGGAATATTTAAACCCAATATGCTGCTCTTCTTAAAATTTATACATAACCCAGATATGAGCTCATATAATCTAAGAATAGCCTTCATACCTTGAACATTCTGAATATTTCCTTTCCCAAAGAACATAGTATCATCTGTATATAATGAGTGAGTATAAATTGATTCCCCACAAGAAATCCCCTGCAACACACCAATATCAACTGCACGATGAAGCAATAAGTTCAATCCCTCTGTGGCAATAACAAATAAAAATGGCGACAAAGGATCGCCATGTCTGAGACCACGATGAAAATCAAAGATGCCAGAAGATGATCCGTTGACCAGGACTGATCCTGATTCCGACTGTAAACAAGCCCTCATCCAAAAACTCCACCTCTCCGCAAACCCCATTTTTCGTATCATATTGAACAAGAAGGACCACTTAACAGAGTCATAGGCCTTTCCAAAATCAACTTACAAGAATATATTAGGATCCTTTGATAGTTTTACATGGTGAAATAATTCGCAAGCGAGCAAAATACCTTCTTGAATCTGTCTCCCTCGAATGAAAGCTAACTGTTCAGGAGAAATAACTTTGTCAATCACTAACCTCAATCGGTTTGCCAGAAGCTTTGATTATAATTTGTATGCACTACCGACCAAAGATATAGGACGAAAAATGATTTAGCTCTGTCGGAGAAAGGACTTTAGCAAGCAAAACAATAGATGTAGAATTAATCGCTCTACATAAATCCCCCGAATAATAAAAATCCTTCAAGAAAGTAATATAATCTCCTTTCAACACCTCCCAGTGAGTCTGGAGGGTGTGAAAGTTAACCCCATCCGGACCCGGACTCTTCCTTCTAGAATAAGACATCAGAGTAGCATATATTTCGTCATCACTAAACTTTGCTAACAACAAATGATTATCCTCAATAGATAACGTACGAGCACATGGTAGCAGAATAATAGGCCTATCTGCAAATGACTCTGCAAAATGTTGTCTGAAATAATGCAAAATGCCCTGCTTCACACCCATAATATCTTATTTCCATACACCCTTAAAAAATAAACCATGTATTTCATTACGAAAATGACGATTACGTAACTGAGCATGAAAGTAACGTGTATTACCATCCCCTTCCAGAATCCATGAAGATCTTGATTTCTGATAAATAATTGCAGCCTTACAGTTCTGTGCTACCTGTAAATTAACCAAAGACAATTTCCTTTGATTAATTTCATCATCAGATAATTCACGTGTCTCCCCAATTCGATCAAAGTGATGAAGTGTTTCGTTGATTCGGTCAGTCATGCCAAAAACATCATGGTTCCAAACTTTAAGAACCTGTCTTAAAGCCTTTAACTGACAATGCAAAATTTAAGACATACTACCTTCAAACAACAAATTATTCCATGCATCCGCTACCAAAAGTCGAATACCTCGGTGAGAATCCCAAGCATCCAAAGTTCTAAATATCTTAGGCCCCCAATTAACTGAATACGTTTGCAAGAGAATAAGTCGGTGATCTGAAATGCATATATCAAAAGCAATCTCCTTCAAACCTGGCCATAATGACACCCAACTATCTAATAGAAGGAACCGGTCAAGCCGACTTGCACTAGTCCCTCTTCCATTTAGCCAAGTATACGAAAATCTCTGCAGAGGTAGGTCAATCACAGCATTGTCATGAATAAAATCATTAAATTCTATCATGTTCACCGAAGGAAGACCATAACAATTAAGCCTCTCCGAGGTAGACCGAACATAATTAAAATCACCAACCACACAAATAGCAAAAGAATCTGCTTCCTGTATCATACTCGAAAGATGTAAACGCAATGCACGTTTATAAGTGGGAACGTATGGAAAATAAACATTAGTCACCAATAACTTAACCTGAGTTACTTTCCAAACTCCTTCAACTGCCAAAATATTAGAGAATGAATGAACAGCCATGCCCACGAATATATCACCATTCCATATCGATAAAAGACCTCCTGCCTGTCCCGCGGATGGACTCTCAGCCCATTGAAATCCAGCCCCACCCCAAAGTTTACTCATCATCAACCGATTTACACAATTTGTCTTAGTCTCTTGTAAACATAAGAAATCCACCGAATTAGAATAAATAAGATTTTGAATTGCACATACCCGGCCTGGTGCTCCTATCCCTCGAACATTGATGGGCATAATCTTCATTGGACAACAGTATTAGACACGGTCACAACTACCTCCAGTACATCCATCTCCACATCTCTCTTCTCCATATCAACCAATCTAGAAACCATAACATCATCATGTAGATCCGTGGACAATCCAAGATTTTTCCCAATCTCCTAAGTTCTCTTTGCTTTATCCACTAGTTTAGATAAACGAGTTGTATAACCAATACGCCTACCACCAACAAAATTAGCATATCTTCCTTGGAGGATGGAGGTCCAAAAAGAAGATCATCCTTTAGGACCCCATCCGATTGAGTAATCGCGGCAACCTCACGTATCTTCTTTGTTGGAACATCATATGAACGACCTCGACGGGCTTTACTAGCTTTTTTCATTTTCTTTTTTCATGACCCCCCTTCACCATCCTCATCAATACCCAAAGCTGCATACTTTTTTTCCAATTCAGGATCCAACATAACCACTCCTTGTAGTGAAAGATGACACCCAACCATATCATTAATTTGTTCAGTTGGTAATACTTCATCACTGTGCATTTTGGATAAATGTTTTTGCGAGAGTATGGTATTCTTAGACAACACACGCGTATCCTCGATCACATCATCAAACAAACTTTGACCTGATAAAGTCTCGGTGTCCAGCCGCATAATAGTTGGTATAATCCGTTGTGCATCAATCCTATCAACAACAACCAAACTACCTTGTCTCCCAACACTCCAGGTTTCTCAGCTCCATTTACCAACACAACATTCCCTCAACCCTCACTACCATCAACTTTAGGCCGAGCAACTTCCCACCTATGGCTTGCACCTCGTTCCTCAACCACACCCACCGAAAACCACTCATCCTTCAACTCAACCTTCACACTTTCATTTATAACATTAGAGTTCACCACCCGCACAAGCATACGTGCCCTATGCATCATGATACGATCTGCTGTAAATTTGTCCAAATGCAAAAACTCGCCAAACGACTTAGCCAAGTTCTTGAAAAATTTAGGGTACCAACAATACAACAGCGTTCCTTTCATCTGCAACCACACATCTCTAGTCCCATTTGACCCGCCACAACGCCACGGTCAAACAGACGATAAACAAATGGAATCCGCCAAAGTTGGTTCCTCTTGAAGACGTATTTGCAACAAGTCCGTACGATATGATACAAGAACTTCTCCCCCTTCCACGACAATTACCTTACCATCAACAAGATCATTATTATTCAGATTCATTGTAATCTTAGATGGACTAAACAAAGGTCGTCCAAGCACACAATAATCAAGCCATTTTGAGGCCAAAGAGTCCTCTTCAAAAATCACCACCCGCTGGTTTTGCATCTTACCCGAAGACACCGTCTTTGAGCTCGTTTTTATTGCATCCATCTCGTGATTATTGTGCTCAACCAAACTAGGAGACTGCCTGCGTGATTCCTGTCCATGTATACGATGAATCAACAACTTATAGGCGCCAATCCAACACCCGAACAACCACTGCTCGAACGCTGCGCAATCGCCTACCGGTGCAAAACAGATGAAACCAAAGCGCCGCCTGTTGTCTAGCTGATGCCGTGGGATGAAAGCATCTCAAACAACTCCAAACGCTGCAAAGACACGCCACAACTCCCCCTCCGTACAAGCTGGTGGCAAGTTAGGAACATGAAAGGAATCAGATTGAGCACGCAATTTCTGAATGTGTTCCGGCAGGACATATGTGCGTTGCTTATCTACCACTTGCTCCCCGACAGCTGCCTTGCCATGGTTCCTCCTCCGACGCTGAACCTCCCAACCCTCTCCATCATCAACTAGAATATCCCCTCGCATCTGCACATCAACACTTAAGCCATGTAGTGTAGATTCATGCTGGAAAAAATTCGCTGGAAGCTGGTGGACAAGATCCTGTTTTTTAGGATCTATGTCTCAGTTTGAATTCTCCAGCAACACGGTCGATTTGAAAGAAGAAGCAACGTTCATCGATGAACCACCAGCAGTGTGCAAGACCTCCGTAGTAGCTTCGCCATCAACCGAGAAACGTCAAAAATCCTTCGAGCTAATCTTACATTCCTTCGGAACCACCACATCCATGGCTCCATCCACGTCTAAACCAGAATATCCTGGCGGAACTGTCTTCACTAGCACACGACCACCAGACTTGGACAACTTGCCATCAGATTGCACTGCCAGAAGATCGGATTTGAGATAGTATTTGGCAGTTTTGGATGAGAATGCTACAGTAAATTGAAAACCTTAACGTATAAAAAAATTCAAATTTTTTTACTTTAAACATTCATTTGTCAAACCTGAAAAAAATTCAGATGTTTACGATATATTTCTATTGAGCAATGTACGTTCAAAAATTCACATAAAATTTATTAGATTTTTTTTATATATTTTGGTCAAACCTGAAAAAAAATTGGATTTTTTGCAGTGTAAACCGGTCCGATCCGACTTGACCCACTATGACCTCTGTACAAACCCTCAATTCCTGGCTTTGCCCTGGACAAGTGACTAAGAGAAGACGAATCCGGTGGATAATTGATGCCGACCTAGAATTATAATAGTTCAAGGGGCAAGATTTTCGAAAATTTCAAGGCGAAAAGTGGGATGTATAACACTTTGATCTTTGAGAAAATTTTCTCTCACTAAAAAGGTGTTTATTTCATGCCCTTCAATGTCTAATATGCTCACAAGTCGAGCATTAAGTAGACAAAAAATAATTACCAAGTCAAATTGACAATTAAGTTCAAAAATAAATGATTTTTGCCACTACTTTAGGTTTCGGTTTGGACTCCTTCTAGACCAACGTTTTGGATGAAACTTGGTATAACCATCCACCATAATGTGGACATTGATTGTAGCTTCTTATCCAACCATTTGGATCACAAAATTCGACCATTTCATCAGCATGAACAAACTCTGGTCGAATCTG
>JAOWBN010207078.1:0-14259 GCA_028565015.1 Pinguicula moranensis | reverse complement strand
TTAGTTCATTAGTTATAGTTTCAGTATTTTGTTGATCAAAACCCCCCCTCAGTTTTGAGTTTTGACAGCAACAGAAATCAGGACAAGTGCAGTGCATGTTCACTACCTTTCTCTGTGGATTCGACCCTGATCTCTCCACTTGCTACCCCCCTTAACTCGTGTAGTACAACTCATGATACTTTTGAGGCAGTTTTCCAGCCATGATATTGGAGAAACCGGCCATCACCCTCTGAAGCTTTCCATCCGGGAACAATGAACATTTACAACAACGAAGGCCGCTACCTGACACCAACCACAGGGAGGACACAGAGGCAAGAACAGGACTCCATCCAGGCTCTAGCCCTAGGATCAAAAAGACATCTACAGGAAGATCCTGGGACATGGAACAAGACGCGAAGGATAGCAAGAGTCGGTAAAAAAACAAAACCAGAACAACCTGAAACTTAGACTCTGTGTCAACATGATAGATGTTGCCCAACGGGAAGGATAGTCGCTACTTGGCTTCATATACCACTTCAATACCAAGTGTCACAAAGTCATAGGGTACACTACTTACATGAACATGGTCAAAATACCATAATCATCCTCGAAGGGAAGTTCCCAACAGAAGTAGTTCCCCCCGCCTAACACGAACATAGTCTTGGAAGGACGCACTTGGGAGCTTCTCGCAAGAAGCAAGGAAAAAGCTCGGAGAAGAAGTACAAAGCCAATTCCCATGACAACCAAGACCTATTAGAGTTACTCTTCTAGGTAATAGAAATACCCAATGATTTACCCAAATAAACTCCTTTGATGATCGCAACCAAGATCAAGAATTTTGATGAAAAAAGAATCTTGATTGACTAGGGGAACTCCACAGACACTATCACCTCCAGCATCCTCGACCTGATGGGGATGAGGAAAGACTAGTGAGAACCGATCACTACTCCCCTTTTGAGATTCAAGGAAATTGAGATAAAATCCTTGGAAGCCATCGGGCTGCTCGTGAAGTTAGGGAAGAAAGGAAAGATAGTCAAGCAGCTGGTTAGGTTTTTCATAGTCGAAGGCCCTCGGTTATAATGCCACACTCAGTAGGCCAAATTTGTGCCAGTTCCAAGCTATCGTGTCCACTTATCACAAATTGATCAAGTTTTGCACCACCGACGGGATGGGGAAAATGAAAACTCAAAGAGACCACCTCGGGAAATTGTCTCCGTGAGTAAACAAGGATGACCACCGGGAACAATGCCTCAAGATGACCTGCCCAAAGGGACATCGGGTAAACCTTGTTGAAGTGGACTCGATCCCTAACCTAGTGAGAAACAACTTCCAAATGGAGGAGGTTCAAAAAACACGATCGACTTCTTACATAGAAGTAGCCTTATGGGTGCATCTTCCTGAAACTATGGTACGAATCGGACTATATCTCGTTCCATACCGGTAAGGGTTTAGGGTTTAGACACAACCCAAAACCATACACCCACACTACGACAATGTGCTAGTCGCTTCGCATGACTACTCCAGGAGTTGTATGGTGTTGATCAAAAAGAACTTTTCTTTGGTCGAATAATTGGCATCATTTGTAGGGACGTTTTCATACGCACTCAGAAGCTCTCCCAAATGCAACTAAAAATTGCAGAAATACCAAAATATCTAGCTCATCCCACCCTTCTACCAAAAATCAACACATGACTTGAGCCCTCTAAAACTTTCCATCCGGGAATAATGAACATTAACAACAATGAAAGCCGCCACCTGATACCAACCCCACAAAAGGACATAGAGGAAAGATCGTGACTCCCTCCAGGTGCTTGCCCTTGGGATCAAAAAGAGATCTACAGGGAGATCTTGGGACATAGAGCAAGGTGCAAAGGACACTCAGAGTTGATAAAACAACAAAGCCTGAACAACTAAAACTTAGACTCTGTGTCCACATGATAGAAATTTCCCAATAGGAAGAATAGTCGCCAATCAGCTTCACGCACCACTTTAGTACCGAGTGCACAAAGTCCTAGGATACATTACTTGCATGAACTTGGTCAAAATGGTATAATCATCCTCAAAGGGAAGTTCCCAACTGCATTAGTTTCCCCCCTGCCTAACACGAACATAGTCTTGAGAGGACCCACTAGGGAGCTTCTCGCAAGAAGCAAGGAAAAAGCTACGAGAAGAAGTACAGAGCCAATTCCAATGACAACCAAGACCTCTTAGAGGTACTCTTTCAGGAAATAGAAATACCCAAAGATTTACCCAAATAAAATCCTTTTATGATCGCAGCCAATATCAAGAATTTTGATGTGAAAAGAATCTTTGTTGACTAGGGGACCTCCACAGACACTATCTCCTCCAACATACTGGACTAGATAGGGATGGAGAAAGACCGATGGGAACCCATCACAACTTTCCTTGTGGTATTTAGGGGAATTGATGTGAAATCCTTGGGAGTAATTGGGTTGCTCGTGAAGTTAGGGAAGGAAGGAAAGATGGCCACACAGCTAATTAGGTTTGCCCTGGTCAAAGAGCTCTCAATTATAATGCCATACTTGGTAGGCCCAACCTGTACGAGTTCCAAGCTATCGTGTCCACTCACCACAAACTGATGAAGTTTTGCACCACCGACGGGATGGGGAGAATGAGAGCTCAAAGTGCCCACCTTGGGACATGTTCTTTGTGAGTAAACAAGGAGGACCGTCAGGAAGAATGCCTCGAGATGACCTGTCGAGAAGGACATCGGATACACCTTGTGGAAGGGGACCCGATCCCTAACCTAGTGAGAAACAACTTCCAAAATGGAGGAGGTTCACAAAATACAACCGACTTCCTACAATGAAGTAGCCTTGTAAGAGGATAAACTCAAAAATATGGTCTGAATTGGACTACATCTCGACACACACTTAAAGGGAATTTTTTTTTGCATGTTTACAAGAATACAAGAACATTTTTACATGGGATCAGATTCATTCCAGTGTGTCAATCCCAAAATTGCAGAGTATCGGTTGAACATCCATCCGAATTCAAAACCCGTACAACATAAGAAGCGCAAATTATCTTCAGAGAAAGATTTCATCATCGGAACCGAGGTTCAGGAGATTGCTAATTGCCAAGCACATAGAGTAGGTCCAATACACGGAGTGGCTATCCAACATGGTCCTAGTACCAAAAGAAGGAAGCAAGTCAAGGACGTGTGTTGACTTCACGATCTGAATAAGCACTATTAGAAGGACACGTACCCTCTCCTATCTATTGATTGAGTGATCAATGACACAGCTGGAAATGCTCTTTTTGAGCATGATGGATGCCTATTAGGGATACTACCAGATCCCACTCACCAAAGAGGATCATATGCAAACCACCTTTGTAACCTCTCATGGATTTTACAGTTACGTCGTAATGCCCTTTGGACGTGTTAACCTCAAGGATTCGGTTAGATAATTGATTTTGATGGCATCTTGCATGCTAAATAATGTTATTAATCAATTTTGAACCATTTCCAAGTCTAACATTTGGTTTCTTGATTTGAACGGTGATGTGTGTTCATTGCAATGAGACCAATATGAGATCATTTTAACCTCTTTATTTATGATTCAAGCAAGTGGTACATTGCCTCCTTTTTCTTCTTTGAGAAAATGCCCTTATAAAGTAAGTTGTGAGGGATTGTTCCAAGTGTAGTTTTCACTCGTATGTGTATGAGCTCGTGAGGAGCTTGGTACGGTCAGCTAGTACTCGTGAAGCTAGTGGTTTGAGCTTGGTTTGGAGCTTGTATTAAAGATTGTTCTAGCACTAAAGGTTGAGCTCGGTTTGAAGCTAATTGTGAAGGTTGTTCTAGCACTCGAAAGCTAGAAGGTTGAGTTCAGTTTGGATCTTGTTATAAAGGTTGTTCTAGCACCTGAAAGCTAGAAGGTTGAGCTTGGTTTGAAACTTGGTGTAATGGTTTGGCTAGCACCCGTAAGCTAATGTCAAGGTCTCAAGGAGTTGAGAAAGGATCCCAATGGGAGAATCCATAGGGGTGAAAGTAAGCACGATTTGCTGAAACACCTACAGATCTTTGTGTGGTACCTTTAATTTTCGTATTTACTTTACCATACTTGGATTTGTTAGTTATCTTATGTGATAGAACTCTTAAGTTCAAGGAATTAACAATATAATTATAAAAAAATTAAAAACCCCAATTCACCCTCTCTTCCGGAAGTAACTTAGTGGTGTTTCAATTGGTATTGGAGCTTCATTTATCTATTATTGACTTAACCGTCTAGATACTATGATCATCTAACAACTATGTCTAATTTTATGGAAGGACAATCTACTAATGGACAACTTTACCCAGTATATTCCCAACTAATCTACTAATGGGCAACCTTTCTTTAATAGTCAGAACTGTGGATATTGGAATGCAGAATGATGATATATATTCAATTGGTTGACTACCAACTTTGGAATATTATACTTAATGGTCCTAGAATGCCTAAAGATAAGGATGCAAAGTTGAAACGAGGATTTGTGGGAGGAAAATGACTTTAGGATTATGTCTCTAAAAACTAAAGCCATGAATATTCTTCATTATGCACTAAATCCAACAAAGTTTAATAGAGTACAAGGATGTGACACAGACTAAATTGATTTGGGAAAAGTTAGCAGTGACACATGAAGGAACAAACCATGAACTTTTATCACGGAGTCAAATGAGTCTATTTCTTCTATGTTTACTAGATTTACTAATATTGTAAATGGTTTGAAATCCTTGAAAAATGTTCTCTCTAATGTTGATCTTGTAAGAAAGATTTTTATATCTCTTCCTAAAGCTTGGGAAGCAAAGGCGACGGCTATTCTAGAATCCAAGAACATGAAGACGTTGTGCATTGATGAGCTGCTTGAGAAACTCGTGATGTACGAGATGACTCTCCTATATAGAGATAAGGTGGACAAAAAAAAAAAAGAAAAATCTAACCCCCAAGGCAGCCGCATCAACACATAGTGAAGTCTCCTCTAGTGATGAAGAGAATGAAGACAAATAGCAATGATTGCTAGAAGGGTAAGAAATGTTTTTAAAAAGAGTAGATTTGACGGCAATAAAAAGAATAAAGAGACGAAGATCATTTTCTTCAAATGCAACATACCGGGACACATCAAGATGGATTGTGTATTACTCAAATCTTCAAAGATGAAAAGGGAAAAACAAAAAGCCTTCATGGTCGTTTGGGGTGAAAGCGATGAGAGTGATTTGGATGATGAAGAAGAAGTAGCAAACTTACATCTCATGACAAAAGATGATAAAGATGGCCTCTCGGGAAATGATGATGAAAATGAGGAATGCCTTGATGACCCCATCTCTTTTCATGAGTTGTATGATGCATTTCATGAACAACAATTGTTTCTAAAATAAGTCAACTCAAAATATGTAGCATTAAAACGTAAATTTAATAAACTAAAAAATGAATGTAGTGACTTGAAAAATGAACCTAAGCAGGATATAGAACAAGAAAGATTGAAAGAGCTAATGCTTGAGAATGAAATCTGAAAAAGGGTAAATAAAGGGTTTCATGCCAATCTAGAAGCATTCACTAAGAGTATCAAAATGTTAGATCTTTTATTGGGATCACAAAGGTATGATAAATCTAAAAGTGGCTTTGGCTATGACGAAGCTAGTGGATCCTTTGCTTTAAGGAAAAGCTTGAGAAAATCAACATTTTTGAAAGCATCTTGTCCTACATGTTTTAATTTGGATAAACATAGCAAAGTGTGCAATCTAGTGGATTCCACTAATATCAAGATCAAAAGGATATAGGCAAGGAAAGACCAAGTAAGTTTTTTCACTAATACTCGTGAACCCAAGAAAATATGGGTACCAAAATCAGTATGTACTTGATGTTATAGGTATGTTTGATATCCAAAAAATAAAAAGATAGGTGGATCCTTGATAGTTAATGCTCCAAACAAATGACCGGAAACAAAAGTCTTCCCAAACATCTTGAGATCAAAAGTGATGGACAAGTGACATTTGGTAATAGCAAGGCCAAAATTATTGGAGTTGGAAACGTTGGTAATTCTTCTAAACCTATATTTGAAAATGTGTTAGTTGTAGAGGCTTGAAACACAACTTGCTTAGTATTAGTCAAGTATGTGATAGAAGACTTTGGGGTGACCTTTGAATCAAGCTATTGTAAGATATATGATATCACTTGTGGGAAAATCTTGTTCATATGACTTAGAATAGAAAATGTGAATGTTGTTTATTTAGAGGATGTCTCAACGAATAATGAAAGATGCTTAGTGATTCACAAGGATAAATGCATGCTTTGGCATAGAAGACTCGCACATGCTAATCTAGATCTCATTTCTATGTTATCTAGAAAAGAATTAGTGATAAGACTTCCTAAATCAAGATTTGAGAAAGATAGTCTATGTGGTGCATGTCAAAAGGGTAAGCAAACTAAAAGCACTTTCAAACCAAAGAACTTCTACACAAGGATCTTTTTGGATTTATAAAAGCACTTTCAAGCCTTAGAGGTAAAAGATATGCACTTATAATAGTTGAGGATTACGCTAGGTACACATGGACCATATTTCTTGCTAATAAAGATGAAGCCTTTGAAAAGTTTAAGGAACTAGCCAAGAAAATTCAAAATGAAAAGGGGTACATGATCATAAGCATTAGAAGTTAACATGGTAAAGAATTTGAAAATACACTATTTGAAACATATTGTATGCAAAATGGAATAAACTACACTTTTTAATCAGCAACCGCAACAAAATGGAGTGTGTTGTAGTATTTGCAAGTGCACAAAGTCGAACAAGTAATAAAGTGAATAAGTCAAATGCCGAACCACGAGAATTGTAGAAAATAAACACCAACTTTAGTTAATTTGCATGCAATTTGGAAGAACAACGGTTGGTTTAAATATTACTCTGCAAACAGACACATGAATACAATTTAAACTAGATAAGTCTTTTTAGTACATTTTATTTTAATGGACACAAATTAAAGGACTTCTTTTGGCTAGAGTTCTAGGACAATGACTTCACCTCTATATGCATTTGTACGGACATAGGTTCTTGGTTCAGTGATTAGATTCAATGCTTAGCTGCCCACCGGATTTCTTCCTCAAAACGTTAATCTCTCTAGAGAGTAGCTATTCCCATGCGATACGTAGGTATTCATCTATTAAATTTCATGCCTACACGTATCAAGAATTTTCACCTCACAAAATCCTATCTAGATAGGGTCGAATTCCCCTCTAAAATTTTGTACGATCTACCAAGAGGCTTGAGACTCATGAAACCCGCATACAGTGACATCTTTCTCATGAACACGCCTCTCTCAAATTTTGTGTTCAAGGTACTTGAGGTTGGTTTTATCATTTTTCTAGCTAAGTTCTCATCTCTCGAATTTTGAACGAAACCTAAGTACTAGCACATGGTCGTCAATCATATGCTAGTTTGAAATGAAGTGTAATAAAATCAAGAAAAAATAAATATTTCATCAAACAACAAAACATTCAAAATCAATCCACACAACATACACGTACGGGCTACATCATGTCCTAGAATGAGGGTTTAGGTCATGGTCAAAACACAAGTTTCTCGAAGAATAACAAAGATGGTGGCCATAGTTCAGGTACTCCCTTAGCTAGGATGTTGAGTTCGTAAGAGCTCGATAGATATCTTCTGAAGGATCTCGTTCTTCATATACGGCCTTTTCGTTCTCCGAGATCCAAAAGTGTGCGAATAGATTCATTCTTCTATTTTTGTTGCCATGAGTCATTGATTTCAATGAGAAGCCATTAGAAGATATTTTTCTCTTTGGTAAGGGCAGTTTCGTCCATCCAATACCTCTTCTTCACGTGGGGTTTTGTCCACTTTCCCGTCAAAATGATCAGAATGTGTTACAATTGGGGTTGCGACCTGTATGAAATTGGCATTGTGGCCTTATGATAGTGGTCATTTTTCTATGCTTTCCACACTCGCATGATATATCCAGTAAATCATTGAAAGAAAGGAGAATTAAATTTGAAAATGCATTTTTATTGGTCGAAGAGCGGCAAGATTCAAGCATAAATGGCAGCTATAAGTTGGTATAAATCGGACTTATCAATATCCCAAACTTATATCTTTGCTTGTCCTCAAGCAAAATTCTAAAGTTCCTAAGGAACCCCAACCCCAAATTTAAATGAATCTTTATGCTACAAGCTTTACAACCACAAATATCATCAAAAACAGATACATCGATATGTATATTTACTTAATTTAAAGAGGATTCTTCATTTCTAAGACTTTGCGAAGTGGGCACTTAGGTCCTAAATTTTCGGTAAACTTCCTCCATCTTAGGTCCATGGACTAAACAGTATTCCTACGAGACCCTTCAACCTTTTTTTCATCTTCCTCAATTTTTACCATGTCAAGGCAATCAATGATTGAGATAGACCATATTGTTAATCCCACTATTATGCTTTAAAACATTCTACATTGGAGTTTTGAGAGGACTAATATATACATCTCGAGAGCATTGATTTACATGAGTGATATTCTTTTTCTTTTTCTTTATAACATACTACATGTGGTGTAGTGATTTCAAGCAAGCAAGTGCGCACAGTAATTCCTAACAAATTTAGGGAGTAACTACTCGAGGCGAATTATCTACAATTAAAAACTCAACACAATATAGTTCAAAACAGATAGTTCAAAACTAAATTAACCCGAAGTCCAGAAAAATAAATGAAATAGTTCAAAGCGGAATGAAATAGTTCAAAAGTCAGGCAGAACAACCAGATAATTCAAAAGTTAGGCAAAACAACTGAATAATTCAAAATGCAGAATAGTAAAGATGATGCACAGGCACCCCTCCCAAAACTTAAACCCGACACTGTCCTCAGTGGCGAGATAAGTTAAGAAAATAAAAACAGTACTCCCCTGAGGCAACCGGTGGTTCTTTAGGAAGAGCTCGATAGATAAGTTTCCTCCTCGGATTCAGAAGATGAGGAGTTGGAGTGTGTGGTGTGATTTTCAACAGTGGAAAAGGCGGTAGGCTAACAGGGAACTGGGTACCTTAAGTTGCCGCCATCATCACAACATTTGTGTGGATGGTTGTGAAACAGCTATACATGTGGTCCATTACAACTTTCCAGTGATCCTCCATAGAGTGATATGCCACTTTAGAGGATGTACTCTGGGTTGCATGTTAGTACTACGTGGTATTGGTTGTGCAGGGAAGTTTTACATTGCACTTTTGAGCTAGCTAGTGGATCACAAATTTGTTTGGGTCGAACAGGTGTAGGGAGTCAGGATGACTCTGGGATGTCCTCTAGTCTGCTCTGGGTCCTCTCCGAGTGTGTTTCTAGTTTAATCAACTACGGGGCTCCAACATCGACAACAGGGTTTTGGAGCTCTTCTTCGGGTGGTTTAGGTACACCTGGTCTCAGGCATAAGGCCATTATCAACTATGGAAAGTGGAGGGAACTGGAGTGTTTTCCCACTGCTATGAGGTTTTCCATGATGTCCTAGTAAATGACTTTTCCGACGTCAATGGTCATTTGTTGTTCAATGGCATATGCAACAACTGTTTTATGGGAACGTCTGTGGTCTGAGTTGTAGGCATCATCCTGGGGCAGATAAAAATCTGCTAAAAACCATGTTTGCAAAAAATCACCTCTGGTGACACTCGTTTTGACCTACCTGGCCCTTGTAGCATCTTTTATTTCATGACTGGGGAGCACAGGATTTTACGAACTTCCTTTAGATCTGGATTTTCCTTCATCAAGTGGAAATACTCGCCCTCATCCATATTGGATAGACCGTACATACCATTGATTTCATCAGGGATAAAGTGGACCAGGCATCCCAGAATCCATACATCTCGTGGTCAATCACACCCAGATTAGCATAGAATTCACGCACTAGATTGCAGATTACTCCCCTGGCTACTAAGAAACTTATTCCATCCTTTATCACTCACTGCATGATTTAGATTATCTTGGACCATGTTAGCTATTCCTCGTTCCTTAATGACTTTAAACACTCCCACAGTTGAATCATACAATTCTTATTTACCCTAAGGTTTCGACTTTGTTAGTCGTGCCATTTCGCTATAGCAATTCAAACTGAATTTGGTTATTCCCATATAGAAGGTGTTCGGGATGCACTTACCCCAAAATTTGATGGTAAACGAGACTGAAGCAGAAAGATGGCAGGCAAAAAATTTCGATTGCTCGGCTGCTCTCTGTACGGACGATGATTTGAGAAAGCTAGGGTTTGAGTGTAAGCTCGAAACTCTCAAGAGGGACATGTCTCTTATACGGGCAATTAGGGTAAAAACTGGAAAGAATTAATGGGCTTTTAGATGGAAAGTTGCATGATTTTATGGCCCATCAACTTGTAATTGCACGATAATTTCCCTAACAACCCAATTTCGTGAGATTTCAAATGAAATGGGAAAATGTCGAGGTATTTTGGTCCGGATGTGCTGATGACTATGCTTATTACCGAATACCCGAAGCAATAGCCTCCCTCCACTATTCTCATCACGATCCTCACATTGTAAGATCCCTTTTCTATTGTGATTTGCATCATAACTGAAAAATAACATTTTCATCATCTGGTTGACTAAAAATTATATACATAGAGAAATAATTTCTAGTGAAATTGTCTACACCCCGAACAAGAATCACTCTACGACCCTCCCCAAACTTAAAGCTCATAATAGATCAACATTAATTTGAAGTGCAAATTAAACATAGGAGAGAAAGAGAGTTGAGGGTATCCCTGTTCTGGATCAAAAGAGCTTGGGTTGCCTCCCAAGAAGCGCTTATTTATTGTCATTAGCTTGACGTCCATTTCATTTAGTCTTTCAGTGTCCCCATTTGGGGTTGAGACCTCTCAGTCAAATCTTTGCAGTTTTTGATCCCCATAAGCATCTCATTTGGGAAATTATATTGGATGGGGAGCTTGTTAGATGTATGCATTGCAAGCTCATGTCCTTCAAGGCGTGATAAATGGTCAGCCGCCAGATTTTTGGAGCCCTTCTTTTCCTTAATTTCCAAGTCAAACTCTTGTAGTAATAGTACCCAACAAAATAATCTAGGCTTCACATCCTTCTTCACCATGAGATATTTTATTGCTAAATGATTAGTGTATACCATGATTCTTCTTTCGAGAATGTACGGCCAAAATTTTTTGAATGAAAAATCTATGGCTAGAAGCTCCTTTTCGGTTGTTGCATATTTTAGCTAAGGATTGTTCATTGTTATGCTTGCATAATAAATTTTGTGAAAACTCTTGTTGTGGCGCTGCCAAAGTACAATGCCTACAACATAGACATTCGCGTCACACGTGATCTCAAAAGGCGTATCCCAATTAGGCGCGCAGGCAATGGGCGTAGAGGTGAGTTTTTCCTTCAATATGTTGAAAGCTATTCTGCAGTCCTTATCAAAATTAAACGCGACGTCCATCTCCAGTAACTTGCATAAAGGTCGAGTGATATGAGAGAAATCTTTTATGAATATTCAGTAGAAGCCCGCATGCCCTAGGAAACTTGGCACTCCTTTGACTGATGATGGTGGAGGTAATCTGGCTATTACTTCTATTTTTGCTCTATCCACTTCAATCATCGCGCTTGATACCTTATGTCTTAGCACGATGCCCTCCTTTACCATGAAATGACACTTTTCCCAGTTCATGACAAGATTTGTCTTTTTGCAACATGCTAATACCTGTTCGAGATTGGCTAGGCAACTATCAAATGCGGATCCCACCATTGAAAAGTCATCCATGAATAATTCAATAGTCTGCTCCACCATAATCGAAAACATTGACATTATGCACCTTAGGAACTTGGTTGGTGCATTGTATACTTGGCCTTTATAGGCATTATGTCCTCTATTGCATTGTCTTTTTCTTTATGTACACTTCTATGTACAAACCCTATAAATATTTTTTGTTAATGAAATTTGGCTTAACCCCCACCCACCACCCACCCACCCAAAAAAAACTATCCAACATATGGTCAATAAAGGGTAGTGGATAGTGATCTTTCCTTGTAGCCTTGTTCAATACCCTATTGTCCATGCAGATTCTATAGTCGTTGACTGTTCTTTTTGGGATCAATTCATTTTTTTCATTAGACTCCACAGTCATGCCTCCATTTTCGGGAACACGTTGGCCGGGGTTGGTACAGCTGCTATCTGAAATGAGGTACACCATCCTAGCATCCATTCATTTTAATATTTCCTTGCAGAACACTTCTTTCATCATGGGGTTTAAGCATTGTTGTGCAGCTATGGATGGTTTGCCTCCTTCTTCTAGTAGGATTATGTGCATATACACAGATGGGATAATGCATTTGATGTCATCCAAGGTCCATCCAATGCCGCACTTTTGTTCCTGCAATATTAGAAGCAAACCTTCTTCCTCTGTCTAGGTTAGTATACTTGATATGATTATTGGGAGTGTATTGTCTGGACCTAGGAATACATATTTTAAATGGAATGGCAAGCGACTTTAACACCAGGGTGGGAGCTTTCTCAAGGGTCTTCGTCTGAGGAGCTGGCCTCTCACCCAACCCTTCAAACTAAGATTTCTTTAGGGGTTCACTTGGCCCTAGCCATTGAGCGCATTCCACTACTATTGGCTCTTCTAGTATAGTAGGGTCCTCACCGACTAGGAAGTTTTCCAGTTCATATCTCTGATATTAATATCCCTCCAGAGGCATGTGATCAGTGCTATCAATACTTGAGCATCTTGCTTGACAACCAGGGTGTTTCATGGCCTGGAATACGTTGAAATTCACCTCCCTGAACTCTAAGTATTAACTAGCCTCCTTGGACATCGATTATGGTTCCTCCAATTGCAAGAGATGGCCTTCCCAGGATAATGGGGATGTCACAGTCCTCCTCCATATCCAGAATGAAAAAATATGCTAGGAAGATAAACTTGTCAACTTTGATCAAGACATCCTTCATGATACCTCTTGGGTGCTTGATAGATCTATCTGCCAAATGGAGAGATATAGTTGTGGGTTGAGCTTCTCCTAATCCAAGCCCCTGAAAGATAGACAATGGCATCAAGTTAATACCGGTACCTACGTCACACAAAGCTCTATCAAAAGTAGAATTGCCAATAGAGCATGGAATAGTAAAACTCCCTAGATCTTGCAGTTATGGGGGCAATTTCTCTGGCAGAATGGCGTTGCATTCCTCAGTCAGGGTCACGGTCTCGTAATCCTCAAACTTGCACTTGTTGGACAAAATGTCCTTCATGAATTTAACACACCAAGGCATATACTCCAAAGCCTTGGCAAAGGGAATGTTGATGTGCACCTTCTTGAATACTTCAAGGAACTTCTGAAACTACTTGCCCAACTTTCCTTGCTTCAACCTATGAGGAAAAGGGATTTGTGGTTTCTGCTCAGTCTCCTGTTGAGGCAGCGGCTCTTATAGATTTTGATAAATCTTTTGCTTAGGGGTAGGAGTTTGTCTTGGATTTTCCTACTTCTTTTCTATTTCTCAAGGTAATTTCCTGACATTGCTCTTTGGGATTCACTTCTGTTGTGCTTGACAGAACACCTGTCGATTTCTCAGATAATTGATTTGCCAACTAACCAACTTGAGATTCTAATTTCCTTATGGCTACAAATTGATCCTCGAAGTTAGCTCGAGTCTCTTGCATAAAGCTGTTTAGGTGGCTGCTAGCTGTGCTATAAAATCCGTGGTACTCATTGTGGCTAAGCCAATTGTGTTATCATCTCATTATTTGGGGCCTTTGATAAGTAGGCCTTTTCATTTGAGACTGAAACTGCAAATGATTCTATAGTGTAGGGTTCAAGACATGCTGAATATTGCTCAAAAAAAAGTTGGGGTGATCATTCCTGCGAGGGGTAAAATTGTTGTGCTCGAAACTGTTTGGGTTTTTCTCAATTCCATTCTTGTCTTGGAAACGTTTTGAAGGATGTCCTCCACCACAGATTTCACACGATGGTTTTGCATCATCGTCGCGAGTTCAGAGGGTAGGTTGTGAGACATCCAACTCTCAATCTTTGGATTCAGAGCATGTACTATGGCAGTGAGCGCACCAAATTTGTCCACTTTGTACTTTTCGACTGTCTTTCTTAGATTTTTCCTTTCATATGGCCAACGGTAACAATTTTGGGCCATGGCTTGTGTAAGATCCCCGAAAGCTATACTATGTGTCATGATGCAAAATTCGTGCGGAAGCGTAGACATAAGTGTGTGTTAAGCATACATAACAAAAATTTCAGAGATCTTTTGACCAAGGATCTTTGCTAATTTACACAAC
>JAOWBN010207067.1:0-14260 GCA_028565015.1 Pinguicula moranensis | reverse complement strand
TTCTCACTTGTTTCAGAATAGCTTTCCAGATTGTGAAAATGGAAATTCAATGCTGGCGGAATGTCGGAATTCCGCCAACGATACCGACAACCGTCATCAATGCTATGGGAATTTGCAGTCAATTTTTTTTTTAACAAAATTAAATTTTAATGTAACTAATACAAAGACCCAAATACCCATATCTTACAACATAATAAATAAAGGTTATAAATAACAATATAACGATTGGTGGTTGTAGTTGTTGCAAATAATATTTTGTTAAAAAAATTAATTTTTTAGATTGGCTTCGTGTTTGAGATTCTACTTCTATTCAAAAAAATAATTTATTTACATTTATGGGACTTGAGACCTTGTAGGTCATATATATTTGTAGTTTGTTTTATGAATGATAGTGTTCCTTGTAGAGATACCATCATAGATCAATAAATGAAACTTTGATCAGTGAAAGCTAAAAATGTTGAATCATTGTTCGAAATATGGTGAAGTGCACAAATCATACAAGTTCAATGATCCCGCTTCCATTGTTCGAAACATGATGAAATGCACAAATCATACAATTTTAACGAACTCTTTACCAATTTATGTATTGTTTCCTTGCTTTTATCCAAGTCGATGCTTGCTATGTAATCAGGCAGCTTAGTTCCCAAGGCCAAAGAGGTTGGCTGCGAGAAAAACATGAACTCGAGAGTCAAAAAAAATTCTTGTTGATTTTGTTAGAGTAAGGAAAGATAATTTAGAGATATTATTTTTACACAATATTGTTTAATCACAAAATTATCATTTGAAGTATAAGGAATATAAAAGTAATCTAACTTCAGAAAAAAAACAGTTTTCACTAAAAATATGGAGAACCAAAAACTGAAGTAGAATTTAAAAACAATTATTTTTAAATAATCTAAAAAAGAGAATGAGAATTTTTTTTTCAAGAGGTACAAAACAAGCCCTTTATGTTTTAAACTAATAACTTGACTTAGAATCTGTTTTATACCTCTTAAAAATTAATTTATTTTCTTTTCTATTTTTTTTTCAAATTATTTCAAAAACATTGTTTTAAAACTCCACTTCTATTTTCCTTCTTTTTTTTCACTCAAAACTCATTTTTTTTCTTAAAGTATATAGGAGTAAAAGCAGGCAAACAGGCTAAGCCAGGCCTGCCCACCCAAATGGGTCAGGTTTGCACATTTCCTAAAAGGTATGATCATGGACTCAATTTTTGAGTCGTGGGTTGGCCCGCCTGTGCTATTTTTTTATTATAAAATAATAAATTAATATAAACAAATGAGTGAGCCAGGTCACCCATATTTTGCAAAAACAGGCGGGATGGACTAGACCCCACCACTAGGAAAAGACTAACTTTTTTTTTCATTCTCCTTCTAATAACATTTTTTTGAATAAATAAAATTATCTTAAAAAGATTAACTAAGAATATTTTAATTATTTTAAAAAATTGGACTACGAACATTATTTAATTTTTTTTTATTTTTTTCATAATTTTCCAAAACACTCAAAAAATAATAAAAAAATGAAAAGTAAACTGAGGAGGAAAAAATATAGGTACAAAACAAATAATTAATGGACAAAACAGAACATCCCCAAACTGGATAAGTAGGTACTCTGTTCAAGTTTCCTATTTCCACAAGAAGAAGAAAATCTATTAAGAAAGTCGCTCTCACACATTAGCATTCTTGCCTACCTACTCCACTTTACTCTATAGCAGTTTGAACCAAACCAAACATACCTAGTAAATTTCGCCAGCAGACAAGGTTTGGGGAGAGTAAGATGCATGCAATCATACCTCTATCCCAAAAGAGATAAAGAGATTGTTTCCGTCGAGACCTCCAACTCAAAGAGTCTTAAAAGAAGGAAAGAAAAATTGAAAAAAAAAACGAAATAGAATGAAAAATAAAGAAAAATAAATACATTAAAGAAATATAAGCACTAATAAAATAAATAAATAAATACAAATACAATAAAACAAATAAATAGATAAATAGATAAATAGATATAGTCACAATCTAAGTCTCTGGTCTACTCTAACTACCACAACTCTTTATCACGATTAAGTTCGACACGCATAGACCTATATATCTTTAACCGTAATCTGGCATTTCCAACTCGTCCTATCAGAGGTTATGTCCTCAAAGAAGTTCAGTTTCTCTAAGTCTAATCGAATTTGCTCATCTCATGTCTCCCTAGGCCTACCTTCAACTCACCTAACGAACTCGTTGACACGTCTTCAGCGTACATGCTCAAACTATCGCAATTTTCACTCTCTCAACTTGTCACTGATAGATGTGATCCCCATCTTACACCTAAAAACTACATTCGGGATCCTATCTAGTTGCGTGCAACGACACATCCATCTCAACATTCTCATATCTGCAACTTTAAACTTTCGCACCAGCGATAATCTCATAGCCCAACACTCTTACCTATACAACATGGTCGGTCTTATGGTTGTCCTATAGAATTTTATCTTCAACTTTAGAGGGAATTTTTTGTCGCATAACACTCCGGTAACCGATCTCTATTTCAATCATCCAACCTAGATAAGGTGAACAATATCGCCTTCAACACCTCCATCTCTTTGTATGACAGAACCTAAATATTTGAAACTTTCCTTTTTTTGGGAGTATTTGGTTCGTAATCATAACCTTTGTTCCACCTTCCTCCGCCTCATCAGCAAGATTGCACTCCATATACTCAGTCTTCGAACGACTCAATCACAAACCATTTGTCTCTAACATTTTTCTCCAGTGCTCCAGCTTAGCGTTAACTTCCTCCTTTGTTTCTGCCACTAAAACAATGTTATCTGCAAACAACATACACCATAGTACTTCATCCCGTATGTCCATGGAAAGTACATCTATAATTACCGCATAAAGGAATGGACTTAGTGCTAAATCTTTGTGCAACCCTATCTCCATCGAGAAGTACTTTGTGTCACTCACTAGTGTCCGCACACTAGTTTTCGCACTCTCATATATATCCTTTATAACCCTCACATACGCCCACGAAACCTCTGTAACTTCTAAACATTACCAAATAATCTCTCTCGGTATAGTATCATGCACATTCTCTAAGTCTATAAAGACAATATGTAGACGTTGCTTACGTTCTCTGTATTTCTCCATGAGCCGTATAAGAAGATTAATTGCCTCAGTTGTTGACCTCCCAAGCATAAACCCGAATTAGTTCTCCGCCACTTGTAACTCCCTGCGCAATCTGCACTCAATAACTCTATAGCAGTCTTTTATTAGTAAACACAGAATGCGTGAAGAAGGTGGATGAAACTGCTAGAGGGTAAAACTAATATAACTTCATTTCAATCCAGAGAAGAAAATAACACCATGTTCTCCGATATTGAATTCCCGTCCATGTCAGCGGTGTTCTTCGCGGCAGCCACAATCGTGCTGTGAAAGATATTGTCCCGTTTGAGTTCCAATACTTTCTAGATGATAGGTTCCAGCGTTTCATGTCTGCATTATCCAGTGCAATGATCATCGATGAGTACGAGCAACTCAACAATAACGACCCATTAAGCACTGCGCAAATTTACACCAGCTCCATTGCCAGCCCCTCCACCAGGAGACTTTGGGTTTCACTCTCGGAGAAAGAGAAGACCCTTCGTGCCATGATAGGGAATCATGAAGAAATCATCAATGTGTTATGTGGTTTCAAACTGAAATGGAAAACGATCACTAGAGATAAGTGCCGGAGAGCTCCTTACCAAAGTGGGTATAGTAGTTATATGTTGGAATCACAATTTAGATACGTCACGTTGACCTTTCATAAGAAGCAGAAGAACAGGGTGGTTGATGAGTATTTTCCTTATGTTCTGGAGAAGTCAAGAGATGTTGAGGAAGAAGAAAAGACACTAAAATAGTACAAACCTGTGGCAATGCATGAATATCAATCATCCTTCGAATTTCAAGATTTTAGCAAAGATGACGAGCAAGAAGAGGGTCATTGATGATTTGAACAGGTTCTCTTTTTTTGTTGATAGGTCAAACATAAACACACTCTACCCACAGGATTTACTTGTGGTCTCCTCATCTTCGCTAGGATTGCTCTACTCTTACGCTATCAAACTTCAATGATCTTAACAGTTTCTTGAAGAGGAAGGAGTTGTATAGGAAAGTAGGGAAGGTCTAGAAAAGAAGTACTTATTGTATAGCCCTCCGGGGACCGAGGAACTGCGTTAAGAGCAATTCTGATTTGAGAAGATTGCTCACGGCAAACAAATCAATTCTTGTGGTGGAAGACATTGATGCATCTACTGATAAAAGTAAGAGAAAAAAAACACATATTAAGGATGATCACCACAAGGTTAAAGATCAAAAGGCAAGTTCTTTCAACTACCATTCTTTTCCTATTAGTCTTCTATTATCACATAAATAGAAGAACTTTTTTGATTTTACATATTTCAACTCTTGATTATAAATTATTGCTAACAGCTTATTTGAGGCTCCAAAAACCTACTTCTGCTTTATCTTCTCTCATTTAAGTTGCAAAGTTAGCTTTACAGAAGTTAGCGTTCAGCAACTTTCTCTAAAACGTTCTGTTAAATGTGAATTTTAAGCAATTCTGCTCTACAAAAATCTCTAAGTTCCAGCATTTTTTTCGTTGTTGTAAACACATACTAATTCAAACCCTTTTGCTGTGAAAACTGAAAGTTACCTTATCAGGGCTGCTGAATTTCATAGATGGTCTGCAGTCGAACTGCGGAGATGAGTGAATCATCATTTTCACCAGTAACCACAAAGAAAAGCTTGATCCATCCCTTCTCCCTCCCTCTCGATAAGGGTAATTTGTTCCGTAAAAAATGCCCATTAAAAGCAGCGTAGCAACTACGAATCATTTCAGATCCTTAATTCACCAACACCACTTGCTTTTGAGAATTCATTCACAATGAAATGAGATTGCAAATGATGATTAATTGTAATTTAGTATTGATCTGGTTATATTCAATACTTATTCACCAGGCTTTGTCCAAAAAAAGACCCAAATCCGTTTACATAATCCCACGTAGTCCAAGAATTTTTATTTCTTTTGGAACTCAATACAGTGATTAGAATGGCCTGAGATTATGCATACCTTTTTTTTAAATAAAAGTTATTTGCATTAATAAAACCAGTGAGTCATGTTACACACGCTCATGCGTTGGCTATCTAGGTCTTTGGCCTCTGCCAGTACTATGCATACCTTGTGAACAAGAATTATACCGCAAAGAATTGGGGCTCTGCTCCTTCCGACGGCCGTAGTCAGAGATTGAGAGGAAGAAGAAAGCGAGAAACGTCAATTTCATTATATCCCCGCCCCCAATTGAGGCCAATTAGTAAATTCTATTACTTTTTAAGGCCGGATTCCACTCAATACATGACTCAAAAGAAACGAACTCAGATTTAGAGAAAATGAAGATCCAAAACTTTTTTTTAAAATGGATTTATGCATTAATAGTAAAAAGAGTTACCCAGATGTGGCCGGAGCCATTACAAAAAAAAGGGACTCCAATGTTGTGAAGATTATCTTCTCCTAATATTCAGAAGGCCCAATTTGTCAAGGCGTAGCATGCCTTGGGCCTATTTAGGCAGTTGTTCTGCATTGGTGAAGCGACCATTGAAGCCGTTTGTACCTAGTTTTGCCATGTAATCGGCAATGTTGTTGCCCTCGCGAAATTGATGTCTCGCATGGACTCGTAGTCCTACCCTCGCTTCTTGGAATGTCTCTCAAAAATCTCAAAGGTACCATGGGTTGCAAGCATTCTTGGTGATCAATCTCAACAGCAACACCGAATCAGTTTCTAGGATGATGTCATTCCATCTGGCTGCTTTGCATATGCAGATGCGGATGCCTTCAGTTGCAACTTGTAACTCAGTGTTTTTGCTCGTTTGATGCCAAAATGCACCAAGAAGGCTAATATGCAGTCACCATTGGAGTCTCTAACTATCTCGTTGCCGCCTGAGGACCCCGGATTGCCTCTGCAACTTTTGTCTGTATTCAATTTCACCCACCCCGGAGGTGGCTTAGTCAAGAACACTCGATGTGAACTGTGCTTTTGCTCCCTCCATACTCGAATAGCCAGGGAGTTGATCAATCTATTGTTAAGCATCTGCACAGGAAAAGACATTAGTAGAGCTAGTAATATTACATAACAGATTCCTCACCCCATGCCATATGCGATCAGCCAATTGAAAAACATTTTCAAATCTGCTTTACACCTGCGAATCCAGAGGCACCAAGTTAGAACAATAAGCAGAATATTGGAGAAAAAACCCCGCAAACCTGTTCGACGGTTTATCGCTTGCCACTGTAAGATCTTGGCTCGCCATGTTTGAGGATTTGCGAAGATGATTCTTGTGATAGATGAGGCCCTATTCCATATCTCAATGGCAAGATTGCTTGTGTCCAAAATATCATCCGATGTTTATTGCACCCGCTGATTACAAAAATGGCACGACGATGCCAGTAGGACTCCTTTCCCGACGATGTTGTCATCCGTTGGAAGGCAACTGAACAACGCCTTCCATGAGGAGAGGGATATCTTAGTAGGAAAATCCTTGCCCCAGATTAACTTCTCCAGCTTTATCTCTTGTCATCTCCTAGGTAGTTTTGAGAGAGAACATGTTATCCTATGACGGAGTCCACACCATCAGGTCTTGACCCGCATCATGTTGTAGCGCTTAGTTTCAATTATTTCATTTGTGATTTCTTCCCCGACTGCATTGAGCAAGAACGGCCGCAACCATAGTTCATTCTCTGCCAAATCAGCGATCTTGGCACTTGAGTCTAGCACCTCCTGAACCCGAACAGAAAGAATGTCGGATGCTAGCCAATGGTAGAACCAGAAAGAGAAGTTGCTCTTACGCACAATAATTCTATTGTTATCCATTACTTTTGCTCTTCTAGACATGGCAAATTTCCAGAAATGAGAGTCATATGGCTTTGTAGCCCGAACCAGAATATGCTCTTGTTTGGTGTATTTGGATCTAAGAAATCTAGCAGATTTTCATGCACATAGCTTTCTGCACCTCACATAGATCTCTCACACCAAGACCCCCTTCTGCGATAGGCTTGCAAACTTTCTTCCAGCTTCTCTATTGTACTTTTTGTCTGCCATCTGTGTCTCCCCAAAAGAAGTTAGCAAAAAGGCGCCTGATCCGATTGAGTTTTCCTTGAGGCATCATAACCGAGATGATATGCAATGGGAGGTTTGCCATGACATGTTTTACTAGAACCAGTCTATCTCCTGCAGATAAAAGTTGCCCCCACCAACCAGTAATCTTCTTTCTCAGTTTTTCCAATAATGGTTCCAGCATTTGACTTTAGCCGTCCTATAGTGATCGGTGCCCCTAGATATTTCATGGGGAATGCCCCTCCTCGAAAACCTGTGATACTGAGAACTCGATTTCTTCTGGACACACCTATGTACTTCGATAGGTACATCACAGACTCCTCCTTGTAGCGTCTTTCTAGACCAGTTGCAATACAGTTCTAGTGCCTTTACCACTTCTTTGATAGTCCTAGTGTCATCTCTGGAAAATATTAGAATATCATTTGCATACACTAAATGTGAAACAAGAGGAGCCCCCGACGGATAATGAAAAGTTTTAATCTTCTATTCCTCATGAGTTCTCAGAATTGACCTAGATAGGATGTCTTGAACCAAGATAAATGGGTAGGGAGAGAGAGGGTCCCCTGCTTGAGGCTTGCTCAAATTCAAAAACTTCGAGGAAGACGCCATTTAAACTGACAGAAAACCACTGGCCTCTCACGCATTGCATGATCAAAGATATCGACCTGACAGAGAATTCTTTTTCTTCCAATACTGACTTAAGGAATTTACCGTTCACGCGGTTATAGGCCTTGGACATGTCAATTTTGAAGATGGCGTTGCCCCCTGCTTGCTTTCGATGGAGAGACTGCATCAGTTCCTGAGCCATCGTGATATTCTCAAAAATGTTGCATTGAGGAACATACGCCGCTTGCTCTTCTGCTATGAGTTTGTCCATGTGTATCTTGATCAGGTCAGCAAGAACCTTGGAGATTTCTTTGTAGATAATCGAGCAAAGACTGATCGGTCGAAAGTTTTTGAAAATGCTTGGCTTTTAAACTTTAGCCACCAAAGTCATCAAATTAGCAGCAAACATCCTTGGCAGCTAAGAGCCTTCAAAGAAATCTTTGACTGCGCCCACCAGATCTGCCCCCATAATGTGCCACGTTCTCTTGAAGAAATCCGAACTAAATGCATCAGGTCCAGGGGCGCTGCAATTAGGGATCGAAAACAAAGCCTCTTCGACCTCAGTCTCCGATGGAATGGCGCACATTATTGCACTATCTAAGTTTGTCAGTTTGTTTGGAATGGCGCATATTATTGAACGTGGATTCCAACTATATAAAGCTGCATTCAGGACCACCCTATCAAACTTTGCCTAGGATCTGTTTTGCCCCTCATGTGTTGTTGCAACATGATACATGATTCCCAACACATTTCAAGTCCACTAAGGCGCACGATTGAAGGCGGTCGTCCCTCATCGGTAGCAACGGACGTTGTGCCCTGCCTTTTTGTTCTGAATTGGATTGAATGACGTTGAAATCACCTAGAATTAACCAGGGAGAGGAATGAACTTGCATAGAACACATGTGAAGCTAGAGCTCCCGACGTCTGACATAGGAGCATTTACCATGTATGAAAGTGACCACGACTACTTCTCCATTTAGCTTTCATCTCCAGGTAATAGCCTGTTCTGACCATTTGATAGTCTCAAAATCATTGTTAATCCTCCAAAATATCCACAACTTGCCTCCAACATCCTCATTTGACATAAAGTGTTGCATACCAAAAGCATTAGCAAGCCATTTGATTTTGCTCTCTGGGAGGATAGGGCTCTGCGATCGCCAAGCATTTGATTGATAGATTAGATAACCATCTAGAATGGTTCCTCGCTCTTTGCATTCCCCTGCTTTTCTAAAAGTGAACTTGACCTGTCATTAGACTGAGGCAAAAGGCTAGTCCCTTTTGGCTTTTCCAGCAGGCTCTGGTTACCGGTGTTGCTCTTTAAAGAGTAAACTTTTGCGGCCGGGTGGAGGCCCTACCTAATCTCTATTGAGGTTGTTGAGATCTGTGTCTGGCCGACACAGGCTCTAAGTCGTATAATTTTATTTTGCCTCGGACTTTCCTAACAATTTCTTCCTCGCCATTGGTGCGAGTCAATACTGTGCTAATGGACTCATTCGAGAGTCGAAATTTTTCAAAGATGGGAGCAAGAGCACCAATCAGGCCAGCCACACCTTGTCCAGTACATGTATATTCTCAATTGCAGGCCCATGATGTTACTTTGCCACATTCAGATCTGTGGAGCTAAGCTAAGCCGTGATCATTGGTAGTCGAGGGGAATTCGGCTGAGTTTGAATTTTTTCTCAAAGGAGTAATGTTTCCAAGCTCCGTCCATTCCCTAGAGCCTAGCGTCGCACGGTTTGCTAGCCATTGGTAATTTTTTCCATCTAGTGGGCTCCTCCTTTTCCTGGACTGGAAAATGGTTATCGCCGACCACCAAATTGAATCCAGGCGCCTGCTCCAGGAGGTTTTTCTTGCGGACAAGAACCCAAAGCGTGCCATAGTTTTTCTCACTGCGATCCTCGATCCATATGAGATCACCAATCGGGGCAGTCATTTATTTGAAGAACTACAGGCTCTAATAGTGCACATGGATGCCGGTGAAGGGCAATCATTTATCATTGAGGTGAGGCGCAGCTGCAGGTGACCGGCGTTGAACATCCGAGAGCCCAACATCCTTCCAATTTTGGCAAGGACTTAAGAACAAATCCATCTCTGTCTGGGATTCCATTATAATTAGGGCCTAAGTTCCCGATAATCTTGAGACCTTTACGTTCTCAAGGCCATGCCGTTCTCTGATTTTTCTAGAGCGCCTTATCTCTGGTGACCTGGACCAAGTTAGCAACAAGGCATAGCTCTAACCATTTTGTCTCCTCCTCTGTTGGAGAGAACGCTATTTGCAACGGAGGTCGTATTTGAGCTCAAGGGAGGCATTGTTTGGCCCCTCCATTCGCAGCCTGACGACGTTATTTTCTGGACGCTTTTGCATAGGATTTTTTTGGCCTAACCACATTTGCTCGTAGGGACATCTTCCCAACCTTTAATGCATTCATGGCACCTAACATTTTGCCATTGCTTTCTATATTTTCATAGTGGACAAATCCATATATCTTCCCAGTATGATCAAGCTTGGGAGGGAGAGTGATTTCAAGCACTTTGCCAAGGGCCTTATTGAGTTTCTTAAGATGGAAAATGAAAAAGGTATAGAAGTCAACAACTATGTGGAAGGGAGTGAGATACCGGTGCTTACAGAAGTGGATACTTTTGGATGAGGCCACAAACGCCTTGAAGATCTTAACCGGTCTCGTGGAGGAGGAAGAAGGTGGAACCGAGAGCTTGAAAGAATCTTGTACGAGCTTGGAATCATCTGCAGAAAAGAAATACTAGATCCTCATAGTCGCAATCATGGTGAAGAAGATAACACTGTCGGATGAGGAAACGAATGCCATCGAAACCTTTATCCATTTCTTCGATGAGGATTCGAACCGCTTGAACTAGTTGGGGATCACTGCAGGAAAGCAAGATGGAAATTAATGACTAAGTAAATACATGGATTCTAGGGTTTTCAGTAGCGCAGCGCAACACAAACAACCACAAATAATTTTAGATCCTTAATCCATCAACAACACTTGGTTTCTAGAATTCATTCACAATGAATTTGATTTTGATATTTGAGGCAAAAAAACATAAGTAAAAAAATCGAAATGCTCATTAAAAATTAAATCTTTTTATTAGCTTCAGCTCCCCTAAGTAACGAAAACTCAAGGAAAATGCGCCAAATCAAAGTCAAGAAGTATTTCTCTTCCTCACTCGTCCTCGCTCTACCACCTAGTACCTACTACTCCATAGACCACAAGTCTCTTAACAGTCCTCAACAAGTACAGACACGAGAGAGAAAAAAGAACACACAAGAAGAATAACCAAACTTAGTTAATACACTCACACACAGAGATAAACCTAAAAAGATTGAATTACCCTCCATGAAGGCAGTGGTATCCACAGCAGCATCCATGGCAGCTACTGCCATGTTAGTACAATCCTTTGCAAAAGACATCGTCCCACTGGAGTTACACCACTACATATCCGAGAGATTTTGGAGTTTCATGTCTGCATTCTCCAACGAAATGACTGTGAACTCTAAGAAAAGCTTAAGTTCTATATTTTCTCATTAGAATTCTTCATACATATAGCACAAGATCCGTATGGAAATTGATATTGGCTTTGTTAATTCTACATGTGGTCAAATACTTGCTCTTTGACCACATGCCCTTATTAAGAGGTAGCAATAATCAATTTTGGTTATTGCTACCTTATTTTACATGTGGTCTAACTATCTTTGTTAATTTTAACACTCTTCCTCAAGTTGTGACATCGAATCTTCAATACCCAATTTGCGCAATATAGTCTTGTAGACTGGTCTTGGTACTGCCTTTGTAATAATATCTGCAAGTTGATCTTCAGACCGGACATAAGATAAAATTGCACTGGTACGATCTATTTCAACATGCTTGGTATGGTCATGTTGCACTGGGTTTTTTGATATACTAATTGCAGCTTTGCTGTCACTTCTCAACTGACATCCACCAGCTATAGGAAACCCTATCTCCATCATTAGTTTTCTAAGCCACAAGATCTCGTTATCCCTCGTACTATCCTTCTGAATTCTGCTTCAGCACTCGACAAAGCTATCACTTTTTGTTTCTTACTTCTCCATGTGACTAGGTTACCTCCAATAAATGTGAAGTATCCTGCAGTTGATCTTCTGTCCACAGGATTCTCTTCCAAGTCTGCATCTTTGTATCCATGTGCATCAAGATGACCGTTGCTCTTAAAATGAACTCCTCGACCAGGCGATCCTTTTAAGTATCAAACAATTTGTAGTGTCGCCTCCATATGTTCCTCCTGTGGATTATGCATGAATTGGCTCATAACTCTTACAACACATGCAATATCTGGTCGAGTATATGCCAGATATATAAGTTTCCTTACCAAATGTTTATATCACCTCTGATCTGCTAGTGGTGCTCCTTCCATAATTTGTGATTTACGACTGTTGGGGTATCAACTGGTTCGCAATCAATCAAGCCTGTTTATGTAAGGAGATCCAGAACATATTTACGTTGTGAGATGAAGATTCCTTCCTTTGATTGCTGAACTTCGATTCCTAGGAAATATTTGAGACTTCCCAGATCTTTCATCTCAAATTCACTAAATAGACACTCTCGAAGTTCTTCAGTTTCCATTGTGTCATTTTGAGTGATCACCATATCATCAACGTATATAATCATGCATGCTATCAGTTCTTTTTGTTTCTTCAGAAACAGAGTATGATCAGAATTACTCTGTCGATAGCCATATCTTTTCATTACTTCAGTAAATCTTCCAAACCACGCTCTCGGGAATTGTTTCAATCCATACAGTGCCTTTTTTAGGCGGCATACTTCCCTTTGCTGAAAAGTCTCTGAATATCCAGGAGGGTGCTTCATGTAAACTTCCTCTTTCAGATTGCCATGTAGGAATGTATTTTTTTACATAAAATTAATAAAGAGGCCAATCTCTATTTGCTACCACATTAAACATTACCTGGATAGTATCAATTTTTGCAATTGGTGAAAAAAAATTCGAGTAATCCACTTTGTATGTCTGAGTATACCCCTTTGCTACAAGCCTTGCTTTATAGCGTTCAATCGACCCATCAGCTTTGTGCTTAATAGTGAACACTCATTTGCAACCAATGCTCATTTATTTGTGGTTAAATACACATTTATCCCATGTCGCATTTTTCACAAGTGCATTCATTTCAGTATCCATGGATTGGCACTATTCTGCACTGTTTTGAGCTTTGTGTATTGTTCTTGAAACTTGTTCAGAATAAAGAGATACTAGGAAGGCATCAGCTAGATCAGTAGAGTTCCCCATAGGCGACATAGGATATTTGGTTCTTTTTTATGTGTATTCTGGCTCATACCGCTTTGGGGGAACCCCTCTGGTACTTCGATATGGTAAGACATATCCTGACTGTCTCTCTGCATCTGGAGCTATATAGGTATCATTAGAACTATTTGCAGCGAAAATATCAGATATGGTCTCCAGAGAAGAGTTAGTATCCATAGAAACAGCGCCAGGATCGTGATCAGTTGTACATACCTCAGGATATCCGATCGACGGAGATGTGGGCAATAATGGAGGGGGCAATTCAGGAGGAGACTGTACTGTCTCGACAAATTGAGAAGGTATTGACGGAGATCCATTTCTAAGTAGCCATGTCAGCGGGTCTATAGTAGATTTCCCCTCCTGACCGCTGTCACGGGTATAATAGTACTCAGTCTTCAAAAATTCACAGTCCATCGTAGTGTACATATGACGAGATGCATGATCAAAACATCTATATCCTTTCTGTTGGACCCCATAACCAAGAAACACGCATTTGATAGCTCAGGAATCAAGTTTAGTGCAGTGGGATTTTGGAATATGGACAAAAACAGAACAACCAAAGATCTTGGAAGCTAGGGAAAGAATGGATGGTATTTTTGTTTGGGAGGATAATGTTTGGAGTGGAGTACAAAGTTTGAGGATTTTTGATTGGTAGACGGTTTATAAGATAAGCAGAGGTAGCAACCGCCTCAGGCCAGAAGGAATGAGGGACCGATGAATCAAGTAGTAGGGCCCTAGTCATTTCTAGTAAAATTTGATTTTTTTTGCTCTACCACACCATTTTGTTGAGGTGTGTAGGAACATGTCATTTGATATAATAACCCCTTTTAGGGGTACGAGCCAATGAGGCTATCGCACCAACTTGACGGTAGATGCTGATGAGAAGTAAAACTTATTATTGAATCAACTTTTCTCTTACATCTTGCATATGTCTCATTACATATTTATAGGACTACTACGACACAGACATAATAAATGCAGCAGCCAATAAAATATGGAAAGGAAAAAGGCTTGTCTCGCGTGCTGCTTTTCCATCCTGACTTCTATGCTCCAGGTGTGCAAACGTGCATTTACATTTATTCCAACACTCCCCCTCAAGATGGGCGGAAGATATCAACTAAGCCCATCTTGCTACAAAGTTTCTCAAGATCTAGGGAACTCAGACCTTTAGTCAACACATCAGCAACTTGTTCTTTGGTGATTATGTGA
>JAOWBN010207066.1:0-26150 GCA_028565015.1 Pinguicula moranensis | reverse complement strand
GTTGAGATTAATCTCCCCTGTCCTGTAAATCTCCACAGATGCTACATTTGCCTGGTTGAGTATGAGGAAGGAGACAGCATGAGAATACTACCATGCCATCACGAGTTTCATGGGACATGTATTGATAAATGGCTCAAAGAAATTCACAGGTGATTTTTTTCTCCTTTCCTCCCCTTAGCCTTTCTCAAATGGCTGTCAGTTCTCCACGCTATACATGCAAAAACTGATTGTTCTTCCGGCTCAGGGTATGCCCACTTTGTCGAGGAGACGTCTGCCGGCCGGGCTCTTTAACTGCTCGAAACTGATTTCAATGTATTGGCAGCTCAAAGGATCCCCATTTTCATATGCAATAGCTTGGATTTTTAGTGATGCTTTTGATCTGCTGGTTGTTGTATTCGAACCTTGCAGTGAGTAATGTTTGATGTGTTTCAAAAATGGTTTTGGATTTCAAACTTCTCATATCTCAACTCTCATTTTACATTTTTACTTGCCAATTGCTCAACATCAACTCATAGCCAGTCTGGAAGAGCTGACGGAATAAAAAATCAAACATACCCAGTATATTTCAATAAATCAAAATGACCTGATAAAGTGACGCTAATAAGAGCCTTTCTAATGATACAAGTGAAGAAGCAAAACTAAGAAAAAGATGGAAAATAAGTTTCAACAACTTTCACCTTTGATCCTGGGAACTGTAGGGTTCTCAGAACTTCTTTTCTTCATCAAATGTTTGCACGGTGAGCTACCCCAGACTCTGTCAAACAGTTCCACTCTTAACGGCATAAAATCCTTTGATCAATTATCATTTCTAAGTTCAGGTTTGAACATGGTTTTACTTCTTCTCATCATTTATTCTCTGTCTGCAGGAGAAGCCTGTAATCAGGATCTATGAAAAGACAACTGATATATTATTGTTCTGGAGGGGAACAGTTTTGATGGTTAGCAGTGGAAGCCGGCTGTTGCGGTGGAAAATAGATGCAACCTGGAAAAGTTCAACTTATGTAGAGAAACTAATTGTTCAGTCATAATAATGTTTGAGAAAAGCTGCAATCTTCTGCAAATCATATTTTTCCCTGTCTCCATAGGTGGCTAATCTACCTGATATAGTTGGCAATAATCTAAAACCGGCTTAAGCTTTCTGATCTTTGAGAATCACAATACTGAGGAAATTCACACCGGCAAGGGCCTTTTCTTACCTAGAGAAAAGATCAGAAACATAAATGTTCAGAAAACAGACGAAAAGAATGAAAGATCAACATATATTCAAGGGTAATGTATGATTCTCAGAGAGTGATGCGGTTCTAGGGGTATCTTGTCATTGGTTCTTTCTCGTGGTTTACTTGTTGACTGCTGGTTTAGCTGTAGTGAACTGAAAGTTCAATATATACCTTGCGTAATGTGAAGGACACCCGTGAACCCCGACGGATCAATTGGTCCTCCACTTGATCCAAGTCTGCAGCTGATGTCGAAACCGGAACTGAAGCCACATCCTTGACCTGAATGAGTAGAGATGGCATTTAGTAAGATGATGACCGCTCACCTAAATAACATAAATTGCCTGACCATTTCAACCCAAATGAGTATAAACTATGTAGAACTTAGAGCGAGTGTAAACCAGTACCTTACCAGGTAACTGCACAGAAAACTTAATATGCAATGAACGTCCTCCTAGACTAGAACACTAACAACAGACCGTACTTGAAACACTCATCAACACCACAAGTTTCACTTAATTGAAACAAAAGATCAAATCTTTAAACACCATACTGAATAAAGAAGAAATCCTTAAAACTGCCTATAGTACAATCATCATCACTACTTTAGACCATCACTATAACCAAAATTGCACAACTCAATGATCTTAGAAGATCCGAAACCCCACAACCTGCAAACTAAATAATTGAACCTAATCAAGAACCACAATCATATACACCAAAATGAACTTCAACAAACCAGAGAAAGCAAAAAAAGTAGATCATCAAAATCAATAGCACCATTTCCATCCTTGTCAACCTCGGCTATCATCAAGTTTCGGGAATCACCCACAAAAGTAGATCATCCAAATAAAATTACGTGTTCATCTTTTAATCTAGTTAGCATTTTGGATACCCCGTCGATACATCAATTGAAATAATCTACATCAAATTTATTCAGACGTCCAAAATTGATTCAACCCTAAACCACAGTTAGCCATGAGAATTGAATCGAATTGAATCGAAGGCCGCATTCCAAATAACTTACGAATAGAAAATGTGAAACAACAAATACCTGAACATCAAGTTAATCCGGCTCCACTTTCTGAAACTCACGAAATTGACAAAAGTAAGGAAAATCGACACCAATTTCTTTTTTCGAAGTTTTCCCCTTTTGCTCCGAGTTTCGGCAGTTGTCCCACGAAACTGCAGGTGTTGGGTGTCGCTCACCAACGCAGCAACAACACCGTGAACATGTGGAAATTCTAAAAGTACAGGGGAGTAAGAAACAATGAAGTCAGAAATGTCAAAAGGTTGTCCCAACGCAGCAATAACACCGATGCCCCGTAATTGTCCCACAAAAAGTTATTCCGGCCAATTCCGTTACCTCGAGAAGATGAAGGTCGAAATGTCGAAAGAAGAGGTCGAGCCATGGAACCGAGGCGATGCAATGTCGAACAGACAACAGAGTAATGGAACTCGATGGCAAAATCGACCTTTCCACCCAATAAAAGTAGTCCCAGCCGAGCCCCCATGCGTGAGAATTTTTCGGGGGCAGTGGGGTTTTTATGGAATGTACAGGGGGGTAAAGTGGCTTTTTTGAAAGTACAGGGGAGTAAGTTGGCTAATAGACATAGTACAGGGGGCTAATGGCCATTTGCTCCATTTTTACAATGGTCGTTCTAAAGAACAAACAGTATGATATGTGTATCATGACAATGTGAATCTTAGTCGTTGATAAATACACTTAGCCTTTATACTCTATATTCAATTTTAAAGCTTTAATGTAAAAACCCATATATATCACATTCGATTCACTTAAAATCTCATTTCAGATCTACTGAAGCGACTGTCCAGAACATTTATCAATCTCATCCTTCATGCTACGCAAGTATAAGGGTAATTATCCATATAATAGGGCCAATCATTCAGTGTTTGTGATATTTATTATGCCTTATTAATTGATTATATACACGAGAGCATTGTTCAAATGAAAGAAAACATAAATTTCATTTCATAATCAATTATTACAAAAATATGTTTTTATCATTTACAAGATGTAATCAAATCCTACATAATCCTACTCATGAAATGAGCTCTAAACACATCTCTAGAAATGGGTTTGGTCATTGGATCAGCGATCATCTTGTCAGTAAGAATATACTTGATACTTTTTTTTGGTAAGCCAAATTCATTGATAAAAGTAGAACAGTATTTACAATTACAGAATTATAAATAAATAAAAATCAAAAGGATAAAAGAGAACAAAGTCATGACGTCTCATGCTTGCACGGGGGCTAGTAGCCTATGTGGACTGGAAATCTGGTACACGGCTCACCTAGCGTCATAGTAGATCACAAAGCATCTCAGCATTCAGATCATCGCCGTCATCCGCTCTTCACTGAATCAGAATGTCCTAACTGTCAACTTATCAATTTCCCTTTTTATTGAGATATTGGTACACAGCTCGATTCTGTTCAGTGAGTTGTCCCTGTAATGAACTGATAGGTCATAATTTGATTAAACTCCAATTACTAGTCCAGCCATATAGGTTCCTAACTTTTGCATGTGCGCAGTGTGATTTGCTTGACCTCATTCTTATGTCTCCTTGATTCATTGTTCCGCCAAACTGAGTTGGATGCTGATTCAATGTGGTGCCTGCATGCTTCATCTTGCTGCATTTTAGCATATGGTGGTGTTTATGTTGCTGCAGGTGTCCTTCCCTTTATTTCTTGCAAATTATGTTACTGCAATTGTGCTTGTAGTTCTGGCAGTGGGTTGCTTCTAGGATGAGCTAACTCTGACTGGTAGCGATCAGTTTTTGCACAGCTCGATCTTATTGGAGGTATCATCTTGGTTGCTGGTAATGCTGCCTTTGCCATTTTTAGAATAGATTTCTCTCCCAAAAGAAGGTAGATGTCATCTCTGCGATTACAATCATGCAGAAAATTGGATTTCTTAATGGAAGGAGTCTGCCGTTTGGTGATCTGCTTTGGGTCAGAGTAACCCTTCAACATTCCCAGGGAGTTAAGAATGTTGCTACAACCTTGATGCAGTCTTCACCTACCTGTACTAATAAGACACATTCTAGACATTAAATCAACCTTGGTAATAAACGGAGGGAGGACGTCTTCTTTAATACCTGATCTTGGGTACCTATCCTGTACCAAAAAGTAATAGCAAAACATTAAACAGCTCAAGGATGAGTGTATTGGTGTCAAGAAGGCATACCAGGAAGCTGTTAAAACTAGTGCACGAATTCACTGCACTTCACATTCACTTCATTCACATGCACAAACATAAGATATGTTTCCTTGAGTGCTACTTCCTGCTGTTGGAAATGAAAATCAAGTTGAGACTGCTACAGATGCATATGAGGCTTCTGTAACGATTAATAACCATTGAAATGTCACTTGAGAACGCTCCAAGAAAACTGCATGGATTCAAGAGTCACACTTTTTAACTTTCACAGATAAGGTCAACAATAGAGATATAAATATTTAACAGCAAACGATTCCACATTAAACAACCGGGGCTTTTGGCAGTTTCAAATGATCAAGATTAAAAGGATATGCATGCCACTGGGTTTAAAATCCAGTCTGAGGAGGAGGAGGGCAACTGCTTCAAGGCAGATATTCAGAGCCAGGAAGTTCTCATGGTGTTTGATACTATGCTCAGATGAGTAGGGTCTTATGCCTAGAAAAATTTCATGTTTCTAGATTTCCAAACTAGCCAAACCATTGCTGACCAAATAGCTCTCCAGGCAGGTAAGTTAACCTTGCTTGGTTTAACGGAGATGAATTCAGTAAGGCTTGGAACATGAGCCATCTGATGTTGAGGTGATCCTATAGGTAATAACCAAGTCAGCAGCGAGTTCCAGACCAACAGGATAAAGGGGCAGCTTGTGAACATATGTTCCTCAAAATCTACACCATCAGGGCACAGGAGGCAGGCGGTCTCATGATTGCTGGGGATTATGTGCCGCAGTTTAAGAGCCATTTTTTGTTGGCAGAGAGTTTTGTTGTAGCTTCCATGTAAATATCAGTACTTTTTTTGGAGCCAAAGTTTGCCAAATCGAGCTTAGAGTAAGCATTTCTTGATCAGAGTAAGGAGAGTTAGAAAGTTCCAATATTTTTGCATAGGCATTCTTGATGGTGTAGTTCCCATCAACTTCAGAATTGAAGTGATATTTGTCCATACGGTTGATCAGATGTATGTCCTGCAACATTAGAGATAGATTGTGGAGGTCTAGAAGTTCAGATTCTCGAAGAGGCCTTCTCCAGGTCCACTACCAAGAGAGTGTGTCTTCAGATCTCAATTTAGCAAGTAAAACATTTTGGTGAAGTGTGGTCCTGAAGAGCCTTGGAAAATGATATGCAAGAGAATTTTGAAGAAGCCAGGGATCCTTCCAAAATCTAATGGCAGACCCTGAACCAAGTTTCAAACTAATGGAATTGAAGAACCAGTTTGCTTGAAGAATTTCTTGAATGTTGTTCCACCAAGAAGAGACATATGCTCTTCCCCTTCTTCTGCCAAACTAATTTGTGGATGGAGCAGGGTTGAGAAGCTCTCTCCATTTGCCTACGAAAAGACAACCTTCTGAACCATACTTTGACCTCAAAATATTGGTAGTTAGATCCATTCCTCCAGATACCAAGCGCACCCCCCACTTACCTAGTAATGCTTCATTGAGGGCTTTCAGGTTTCTTATTCCCAACCCCCCTTTAGATACTGTGGTTGTCATCTTTTTCCAAGACCCCCAGTGGACTTTTTTGTGATCATTGCTACCATTCCGAAAAAAGGATCTCAAGATTTTGTTCAGCTGGAGGATGACAGATTCGTGGGCTTTCATGAAACAGAAGAAGTGAGTTGGGAGGGCATTCAGCACCGAGTTCATAAGAATTAGCTTTCCACCTGAAGATATATGTTTGTGGTCCCAAGAGTTTAGAACCTTGTTGAATTTGTTGATGATAGGCTGCCATGTAGAAAGTCTTGATAGAGTCTTAGATATCTAAAAGGCAAGGAATCTGTTTTGCATCCCAAGTAAGCTCCCATATCCTCTAAAAGGCAAGATTTCTTGTACTAGAAGTCAAGATAATTAAGTTCTAATTAGAAACTCTTTCTAATTAAACTTGTACTTTGCAAAGGCTTCCATGACTTCTTATAAGTGGACATAGAAATATCTTCTCCTAACAATTTTAGGAGCGGTGAATTCTTTATTGATCTCTAATAATCTTTTCGTACTTCAGACCATTCCCAAGGCTACCCATTGTTACCCATTTACGGTATAACTCTGAATAGAATCAAAGAGTAGCATTCATACTAAAGATCTCTATATGGTGATCTCAAGCCTAAGGATAACTTACACCTACTATTCTTTAAAGTATCAACCACTAACAATATGGCAATCTCTATTTGGGTCAATCCGATGTACTTATCAACTACAAGCATCCATGTTTCTACCTTAAGTGTAACTACACTATAGTTGATGAGATCAACTATTTCCTTCAAAAGGAATTGGCTTAGAACATGCTAATATGTCTGTGATACACTTTATGTTATCAACGCTAGGTTTCACTACTTTTACATGCTATAAATAAAGAATATAAATAAACAAGTTGTGAAGGTTGCTACAATTATATATACAACATTAAAGTGTTAATATATTGACCTTATGAGATTGGCCTTAGGGCATAACACTAACACGTTTCACAAATCATTGATACGAGGTATCTATTTAATCACATGAAATATGAATGTACGAAGTACATGAGTATTGGACTTGACCCATATTGACTTGGTGTATGGGTTGTGTTTGTGTCATCAGCAAAGTCATATAGTATTAATTCAGTTATCTAATATATTCATAATTCTGGGTGATGAATGTGTGTTACATGAGGTTAGCAAAAGCTCCTTTAACCAAGGGGTTATAAAGGTAAGTTTTCCGAATATGCAAGATTCATGCTGAAAGTTATGAATTATCAAGATGATACTTTTGTCCGTCTCATCTTGGATGAGATTATTAATATCCTTGGGCACCTTGATGCAGTAATAATTGTTACGCATGCATTTGTGATAATGGGATAATCACATATTAGCAATTATGTATTGAAGATCAAGAAAGTAATTATATTCAAGGATGACGCATTCCTACGCTTGACATTAATTGTTGGATATTAAGCGATGAAAGAAATAATACTAAAAGATATTAAAGGATCACAATTTGTCTGTATCAGATTGGATCATAGTGCATTGATAGATGCCACGAATTTTCTGGAAAATTGAGGTAAGTTCGGCTAATCTTTGCTCTTAGAACATCGATTAAACATTTTTTGAGCTCGATTTCACGTATGGTCCGGATTTAAAAGTTTCCAGAATTTTAAAAATTGAGCCATTTGATCGTACAATTGGTATTAGAGTTGGGGTTTATGTTTAATTCATGTTCTTTGAGGTGAATTCACATGTTTGGTTTTCAATTTTTGTCTAATTTGAAAAACCCGTGTGATTCACGTTGAACCCTAATCCAATGTTTCGGTTTTGATTTAATCGACTCAATTAATGGTACGATTATGTAATTGGTAGTGTGAATTACATCATTCAGTAATTAATTGATCTCGAATTTGACAAATTCGAAAAAATCAAAAAACCCTAGCTTTAGGGGTTTTCAGATCTTGATTAATTTTGTTCAATTAGGTCTTGAATTATGAAATTGGATGTTGGAATTGCAATATGATGTGACCAATTGCAAGTTTGATCCATTAATTTGAAAAATCCTAAATTTGAAATTTGGAATTTGGAATTTTCGTTTAATTTCTATTTAATTATGATTAATTAATTCAATTGAAGTTATGAGATAGCTTAATTGATAGTTAATTGCATTAATTTACGGAAATGCCCAATTTTTAATTAATTTGGGAAAATCCCAATTAGAAATTCGGATTTTACATGTTAATTAGTCAATTGAGAATTGATTAATGATCTAATTGATCAATTGATAATGTTTACTGATTTAATTAGATATTAATTGCATGATTATATGAAAATGCCCAATTTGAAATTTCTTGTGATGTAATTTTGAAGTTATGGCTTATATAGTGCAATTAGGGATTTGTGTATTTCGATTGAATGATGAAATTGCTGAATTTCATGGTTATGCATTCAATTGATTGGAAATACGTGAATTTGATTTGTTGACTCGTTGCTTCAAGTCAATATGAATTTATTATATTCAATTTGAGAAATTGAGTTATAATAATCTGCATAGCTTGTTAGATTGTGTTAACTCGGTTTTGTAGACTGTTGGGTATTGTGACATATTATTTAAATTAAGATGTATGTCTGTAATATGGCCTGCTGAGCCATTATTAATCTATGGCGATATGTTATGCCATTTATTGATTCATGGCAACGTGTTATGCCTTTGCTTTCAATTGGCACCCTGTTTATGGAAATATTAGAGGCTCTTTTGCTGGGTAGTTAGTTTGTTAGTTATAGGTCATGGGATGAAGTCTCGAAGTGGCATCCAACTGCTCGTGGAGTGGATTGTCCACGAAGATGACACTTCAAGATTTAAGATGTCATACTACTCAATAGAAATAATTGCATTGGATGTAATTATTTCTTTATGCATTTATTTATTTATTTAAATGCTTTTTTCGTGCCTTTGAATGTTAATGTGAATTAACTTGATTTCAAAAAGCGATATTGTCCCTTAGGAAAAACAATTAGGAACGTAATACACTTCCTATTCTATCATCTTCAAACTACATGAATAGGGTTGACGTGATCCTACTCAGTACTCCTTGTATCTTGTAGGAGTTGAGGTCGTGCGGGGCATATAGGATAGGTTTGTCTAATAGGGCTACCGGACTGCGTTGGAGCCCTAGTGCAAGGTGTTAACATACACTGGGTGTAGTTAACAAACCGAGAGTCATATGCGAGGCATGTGAGTAACCGGGATGGTTTACCTAGATAAATCCATTCCAAGTTTCACGCCTACGTTGGCTTGGCCTGATAAAATGTTGATCTCGGGCCTAATGTATAGAGGGACACAATTATATATATAGTAGGTTCAGTACAATTTTTGAACAGAACACACAACATGAAACTGAACTAAATCTTTGCATTTTGTCTGATGTTTTGTAAATGATTACAAGTAAGATTCCGAACACATATCCCCTCGCATCTGTTATGGAACTGAACAAGTTCAATGGTTCCAATTTCACTGATTGGTACCGTAACCTCAAAATCGTTTTCTAAAACATCAAAAGGAGGACCATATCCTGGATGTACCTATTCCTTTACCTCCACCTATCACAGCTTCTCGTACTGAGATGGAACAATGAGGTCAAATGCCTCATACTCGTATCAATGATTCCCGATCTTCAAAAATATTTTGAGAATTGGAAAGCATACAATATGATTCACGAGCTCAAGAATATGTTTCAAGAGTAAACGGGATGTGAAAGATATCGTGTGGCTAAAGAACTTTTTGAATGTCGCATGGCTAAGGGGGCCTCGGTCAATACGCACGTTCAAAGGATCATGGGTTTAATAGAACAACATGGGAAGTTGGGTTCTACCATCAACAAAGAACTCTGCACTGATCTCATAATACATTCCCTGCCACCGAGCTTTTCAATGTTTATAACGAATTATAATATGGCAGGAATTGTGAAGACGTTGAACGAGTTGCATAAGATGTTGTCGATGGCTAAGACTTCCATCAAGCGAGCACCTGATGTATTATCAGTGTCAAGGTATAGCAGGGTGGGGAAGAAAAAGACAAAGGAAAGGTTCAAGGACCAGTAAAAGGCAAGGGTATGGTTCCGGCTAGGAACAAGAGCATACCTAAACCGAAAAGGACTTTGACTCATATCTGACGATGATAACTCAGCCCTCTTATGGCATTGTTGCTTAGGTCATATAAACGAGAATCGCATAAAGAAGCTCCAAACGACTGGACTTCTGAATTATTTTGACTGAGAGTCAATTGATAGGTGCGAATCTTGTTTACATGGGAAGATGACCAAGGCACCTTTTAACAAGGTCGCCGAGAGAGCCACTGAGCTGTTAGCATTAGTGCATACAGATGTATGTGGTCCTCTGAGCACACGTGCATGAGGTGGATATTCGTACTTCATTACATTTACCGATGACTTCAGTAAATATGGCTATGTGTATCTAATGATGCACAAGGCTGAATCCTTGGAGAAATTCAAGGAGTTCCAAAATAAAGTCAAAAATCAACTTGGGAAGAAAATTAAGGCACTGCGATCGGATCGCGGTGGAGAGTACCTAAGTTGTGAGTTTCGTGATCATTTTAAAACCTGTGTAATAGTTCCCCAGTTGACTGGACCTTGAAAACCACAACAAAATGGTGTGTCCGAACGCACAAACCGTACTTTGATGGATATGGTACAATCAATGATTAGTCGTGTGGAATTACCTTTATCCTTTCGAGTATACACCCTTTAAACGGTTTTGTAAACCTTAAATAGAGTTCCTACCAAATCAGTGGACAAAACTCCGTACGAGGTATGGAAGGGAAGGGTCCCTAACTTGCTTTTCTCAAGATTTGGGGCTGCAAAGCGTATGTTAGGCGACTGATACCTGACAAGCTTGGTCCTAAGTCAGGGAAATGCTTTTTCGTAGGATACCCGAGAGAACCAAGGGTTACTACTTATATTTGAGGTCGGATAACAAAGTGTTTGTTTTTCGATATGGTGTACTCTCGGAGGAGGAATTCCTCTCCAATGAAAGTAGTGGGAGTAAGATCATTCTTAAATAAATTTGAGATGATCCACTACCAGAAACTTTGGGTCATACCGAAGTAGAGCGAGTTCCAAGCGAGGCTATGGAACAAGCTACACCACATGTTAGAAGGTCAGGGGAAGTAGTCCGAGAACCTGAGAGTTATCTAGGACTACATGAGATATTACATATTGGTGATGTCGATCCCATGACATATAATGAAGCATTGTCACGAGAAGATTCCGAGGAATAGCTTAAGGCCATGAAATCCGAATTGCAATCCATGGAAGACAACCATGTGTGGGACCTGATTGACTTGCCTGATGGGGTAAAACCTATAAAAAAAAAAAAATGGGTCTTCAAGAGTACGATTGATATGGATGGAAACCTAACTGTATACAAGGCCCGTCTGGTGGCAAAAAGGATTACTCAAATCGAAGGGATCGATTATGAGGAAACATTTGCACCAGTCGATAAGTTTCAGTCTATTTGGATCCTTTTAGCTATTGTTGCATTTCATGATAATGAAATATGGCAGATGGATGTCAAAACCGCATTCTTGAACGAGGTTCTTGAAGAGGATGTGTACATGGTACAACCTGATTGTTTTGTTAATTTTAAAAGAGCTGAAAAGGTTTGCAAGATTAATAGGTCCATTTATGGACTAAAGCAAGCATCTCGGACTTGGAACATAAGGTTCGATGACGAGGTCAAGAACATGGGATTCATTACAAACTCTAAAGAACCTTGTGTATACAAGAAATTGAGTGGGGGCTCAATAGTATTTTTGGTGTTATATGTCGATGATATACTTTTGATCGGGAATAATATTCCTATGCTTGAACATGTCAAGGTCTCATTAAGTAATGTGTTCTCGATGAAAGGCTTGGGCGAGGCTACCTATATCATGGGTATCCGGATCTATCGAGATAGATCAAAGAAACTCATAGGTTTGAGTCAAAGTACATACAAAGGAAAGGTGTTGGGGCGATTCATTATGCAAGATTCCAAGAGAGGTTTCCTACCTATGTCACATGGTATCTCTCTCAGTACGTCTCAGTGTCCTAGGACACATGAGCAGAGAGAGAAGATGAGCATAATCCCCTGCGCATAGGCGGTTGGGTCGATTATGTATGACATGTTATGTATACGCCCTGATGTGTCTTATGCTTTGAGCATAACGAGCAGATATCAACAGGATCCAAGGAGGATCATTGGACAGCGGTGAGGAGCATCTCACAGCTACGAGGTACTATGATGCCAGCTTCCACACCGACTGGGATGACTCAAAATCTCAGACAGGTTACGTATATTTGCTTAATGGTGGTGCCGTCTGTTGGAAGAGTTCCAAACAGGATTATACGGCTGATTCCACCGTTGAAGCAATATATATATATATATATATATTTGCTTGCGAGACAGGCCAAATGGGAATATGAATGCGAGGGATCGTTGATGAGCTTGGTGTTATTCCTAGCATTATTGATGCGATGGAACTTTATTGTGATAACACCGGAGCAATTGCAAATACGAAGGATTACAGATCCAGCAGGCGCATTATGCACATCAAACGCAAGTATCACATTATTCGTAAGTTTGTTGAATACAAAGACATCAAAATGTCTAAAGTAGGTCCGGACAGCAACACAGCTGAACCAACAGAACCATTTCCTTTGGTGCAACATGACAGTCATGTTGGTGCTATGGGTATATGAGAAATTGGCTTTCAGGCTTCAGGCTGATGTGCTTCGTATATGAACTGACAAGGCTTGGTACATGGTACCTTATTGGCTCTGTTTCAAGTGGGAGATTGTTGGTTAGTGACCTAGAGCACAAATTAGTGTGCTTGTTAGTTCCATGTATATTGAATGATGAAAAACATTTTGTTCCTTGAGTTTTTTATATATTATGGATCATTTGTATTGATGACTCGAATTGTGAAACTCCATAATTTAATCAAGACTCTAAATTAGTCCTTAGTCTTGAAGTCATTAGCAAAGGAACAACTAGATGACTATATCAACTAGCATGTGGATTAATGCAATATCATGTTTCACAGATCATTGATACGAGGTATCTATTTAATCACATGAAGTATGAGTGTATGGGGTACATGAATATTGGACTCAACCTATATTGACTTGTTGGATGGATTCTGCTTGGGTCATCACAAAGTCATATAGTATTAATTCAGTTATCTGAGATATTCATAATTCTGTGTGATGAATGTGTATTATGTGGGGTTATCAAACGCCTCTGACCGAGGGGTTATAAAGGTAAGTTTCTCGAATATGCACGTTTCATGAGGGAAGTTATGGAATATCATGATGATACTTTTGTCCATCTCATATTGGATGAGATTATTAATATCCATGGGCCCCTTGATGCAGTAATAATTATTACGCATGCATTTGTGATTATGGGATAGTCACATATTAACAATTATTTACTGAAATATCAAGAAAGTGATTAATGGTCAAGGATGACATATTCTTACGCTTGACATTAACTATTGGATATTAAGTACCTAAAAAATGAATACTAATTGGGATTAAAGGATCATGATGTATCTATATTAAATCGGATCATAATGCATTGCTAGATGTCGCTTATGATTTATAAATTAATGAAGTTAATTTATTACCGATTTAGATATGGATCCCACTGGGTCGCTCTATCTGGCGAATTGAAGAATTAATAATTAATTATGTAGGACATAATTGGCAAATTTCATGGACGAGAATAAATTGGATTTTGGTGGGACCACCCAATTCAATTGTATTTTAATGTAATTGAGCTCAATGAGATTGGGCCCAAGTCATTACTTGAAATTCCATTTGGGCTTTGAGCCCAAATGAAAGGGATTTCTTGAGTCGGTCGAGATGAGAAGAAATAGAGATATGTACGCTTCCGTCTCAAGAAGAAGAACTCGACCGAAAGAAAAATCTGACGCTGTGGTCGCCGAAAATGACTCATCGTGGTCTAGCAGCCTCTGCAGCCACATCAGGGAGTGCTCTTGGTTGAGGTTCTCTATTTTGGAACTCTGTGACTTCCGATTTTTCCGTTCGATTTTTTGGCGAATCGAGGTAAGTCCGGCTAATCTTTGCTTGTAGAACATGGATTAAACATTTTTGGAGCTCGATTTCACGTATGGTCCGGATTTGAAAGTTTCCAGAATTTTAGAAATTGAGCAATTTGATCCTACTGTGCTGTCCTAAGCAGCCCAACCTTTTATCCATCGAAGACTTTGAATCACACCATCCTTTCTTGTGCCTTGTTACACAACTTCATTATGGAACAAACACCAAATGACCCCCTTCAGTTTGTGGTGATTTCTGTTATGTAGCAGAGGATATGGAGCTAATTGATGCATTTGAAAAGGATGAAGAATGATGGGGAAAGTAGTGAGGAGAAGAGAAGTCATGCCTACCAAACCAACCGTTACTAAATCTAGCCAAGGCAGCAACAAGAAAAGGAAGGCCCAACTTAAACGTACCAAGCCTCAGCAAACAGCTTCTTCAACAAGGTAGAGACCATATTTGTAATTTGAGGAGGCAAACCTTACCTTCCAGAAGAGTCAGAAGTATTTTGCCCATCTGGCTGCAGCTACCCCCAATGTTGAGCTCACTCCCATGAGATGAATGAGAAGAAGGTAGAGTTGGTATTTCAGAATCTTATGAAGTTTCCTACTCTGGCCTTCGAGAGGAAAGTTTATTTGGTGAACCACTTACTGTTGCACCTATCCCAATATGCAATCTGGAACACTTGGCATCATGCTGGAAAGGAAGATTGGATGTGCCTGTCACAAGTCTCTTGATTACTTTTGAGCTTAAAACTTTGAATTGGCCTATTTTGGATGAATTATCTATTTTTTATGACTTCAGAACTTGAATATGGATTATGAACATGGTGCTTGGATGGACGGTTTTTGTAGGCAATTGAGTAGTCGACTTGTATAACTTTTTGAGGCTGTGATATCTAGCTTGTGACAAGCGATTTTGAACATTTAATATGAAGTATTACTAACATAATTTTTGTCTTTCTTATCTCATTACTTGTAACTTGGTTCCACAACGATGCATTAAACAACCGATATCATGCTAACATACCAAAGGGCGATGCATAAACTTAGCCAAAAAATCATATCAGGCAGATGATGTAGTTCTTTAGCACAAGCATACAACATGGATTTTGAAAACCAAAGATAAACAGTTAAACCCTAAACCAGCAACTTCAAGTCATCTAAATATTGTTTGGATATCCATAAAGGCCAACAACACAAAACGGAGATAACAATGTTCAAAGTTGACAAAATGAAGGCTTCTCGACAATGTTCAAAGTTAGCAAAAATAAAAGTGCAGTCAAATAGTAAAAACATTCCATTCAACCCAAAACCAGTAGTCCCCGAAATCACCATATCCGTTGGGGAAGCAAATCAACTCAACCTCGTCATAATCATCATCAAGATCAACGTAATCAAAATGGTAACAACACTGTTTTGAACTCTTTTAACATGGATTGTAGGCAGATGATCCCAACCCTATTCTGCAGTAGATTCATGGTTCTGAATAGTGTTGAATGCGGTGGATCCATGGATACCGCCTATTAAGCAAAAGTTTAGGTTACGAACAATAATTCCTATTCGTGTATTTTTCTTCTAGTGTTTAGTCTCTTATAGATATTAGAATACATACATAAGGGAATATCTCTAAAGATAATGAAAGGATCCTTTTAGGGTGATCCTTTCCTTTTACATAGTTATTGAAAATCTTCCCTTAATTATGTATTATTCTAACACCCCCACCCCCTAAAATTGAATTAGAGGGTCTTCAATTCCTAACTTACATAGCACACTAATAAACGCACGACTGGATACAACCTCGCTTAGAATGCTCGCCAGCTGATCTTCTGACTGTGTGAATGGCAGACTAACAATTTTTTCTTCAAGATTTTCTTTGATGAAGTGTCTGTCCACCTCAATATGTTCAATTCGGTCATGTTGTACTTGGTTCTCAGAGATACCGATAGTTTCTCGGTTGTCACACTTCGGCTGGTACGTGCCTAGCACTAGACAAAATTCAGCTTCAACCCCAGACAAAATTCGCTCAATACCACGCCCAAGGATCGTTCCCATCTGAATATCCCACAAGAGGTAAGAAGTAGGCCACATCTAAATTGTACAGTTAAGTTCCTTCGTAACAGGACTAATCGACAAAAGCTTGCATGGCAGTGAAGGAACATATAAATAGTTTGACAATTTCAGCGAAGGAGACAATTCAATAGATCCAACGCCCTGAACAGAACTTTTTGGGAACAGGGGGAACACATATATTTGATGAGTCATTAGTCATGGAGTTAGTAGCCCCACAATCGAACAACAACGGCCCAGGCGTCCCACCCCTAGCTTCCCCAATGATGCCGTTGACAGGTTTGGTCATATCAAAGTATTTAAACATGAAATATTTTGGATTAGTGATATCGGGGTTCATACAAGAGTTTTTTGAAGCCAGAGGATGATATTGTCATTTTTAGGAAAGTCGAGGGTCTGGTGGTGATTTTGGTTTGTTGTGGGGGTGTATGTATAAATTCAGACAATTTCATGGTAGGTTCTGAGATTTTTGAATGTTGGGGGTGTATATCCAGTTTTTGTATTTCTGGGGGTGTATTTTGGGCTTCATCAAAGTGGGGGGCATATCGGCAACTTCGGGAATCTCGGGGGCATACCTTCAAAATTTAAAGAACTATTGGGATGTAGTGATAATAACGAGGGAGCATAGGGGTTTGAGAGCAAGTGTTTGCTCTCAAACACATTACCTAAAGACTCTGATTTTATCGCCATCCTGCGTTCTCCTTGTGCATTTCCACGCTATCCCTATGCTGCTCCAGTTGCAATCTCATTGAATTCGGTATTTCTATGAATGTGGTCATTTCCGCAAGTGCTGGTAGCCGAGGAATTGCTCACAGCAGTGGTGGCTACATCACCCATTGTTCCCCACTTCTTGGTGTAAGGCCACCACTCTGGGCAGCCTATCTGTTGAAGCACGCTTCAATTGCATGCTTCCTTTTTTACAATCCATTCATTGGAGCTTGGATTTTCCCCCTCTCCGAATCAGGATGATGATTTGGCTGAGAAATTTGTTGGATTTGACCGGGATTTGGCAACCAAGCCACTTTCGATGCCCGGGGTTGAGTGGTAACCGCTACCCTTTGCTGGTTTTAGGATATTGAGGCTGGCTACCTCCCGGAGAATAGTGGAATAGGTGACCTCGACTATGGGAAAAGGGCCCTCCTTCAGGAAGTCCCTTTTGACTGCCTCGAACTCTTTGTTTATCCCAGCAAGATTTTGGGGAAAAAAGGCGTTTCTTGTTGGAGACGATGAAAAGTTGTGATATTTGTCAAGAATCTCATCAGGTTAGGCGGTCTTCGATCAATTTCTCTTCAAATCCACTGGAGAGTACTATAGAGTTTCTTGAGAGTGCCATGGCCTAGGTGTTGGTGATTCGCCTTAATAGTCAGATCAAGGATCCATAGCAAATCACTTCCGCCATTGTACGTATACGCCAAGCCATTCTAGAGGTCTTTGGCCGATGAGTACTCAGCAAAATTGTTAACCAATTCGGGTTCAATTGCCTGGAGAATCCAGGAGAACACGTTGAGGTCTATTTTTTCCCACCAGAGATAAGTTGGGTCATCAGTAGCCGGAGGGGGGAACTCCGGTGAGGTGATGCAGTTTTCCCCAGCTCCCAATCGCAACCCATATTAATCTCGACCATAGAGTGTAGTTGTAATCATTGAGCTTCACGTGACGACAACATTCTGGTTATTTTCCAAGGGATTCATTTGTTTGAGGAGGTTGGCAAGTTGAGCAGACAAATCTTCCGAGGTTTGACTCATCTCAGACGATGCCAACGAAGATTTCACTGAGAGGGTTTTGGTTGATTCGTAGTATGACATACTTGAGATAAATTATCACCTCCAAAGGTAGGTGATGAGCTAGAGGTCGGATCAATGGATGGCGACGTCTCTTATACCATATCAAGTGGAAGTTTAGGTTACAAACAATAATTCTTATTCATGTATTTTTCTTCTTATGTTTGCAATTCTCTTATAGAAACTAGAATACGTAGATAAGGAAAGATCTCAAAAGATAAGGAAAGGATAATTTTAGGGTGATCCTTTCCTTTTACATGGTTATTTGATATCTTCCCTTAATTACATATTATTCTAACACCAACATCATCTTGTTGAATTTGTTGCTCCTTCTTCCCCAGATCCATCACTAGCTTCACTTAGGGATTGGGAGGATCTCCCACAGATTTCTCCTTCTCCATTGACCTATCATCCTGTATTCGTCCTTCCTTTGTAGGAACAGGATAAGGAATGACATGAGTTCCAACTTTATTACGGTAATTCTTCATTCCCGCCATAAGAAATGGGAGGAGGCCGTGAACAAAGTATGAATTTTAGGATTCGTGGGTTTGAATTGGGGAAAACGCATACATATGTGCAAAATGTTATGAAATAATATTATATATCGAGAGCCGAGAGCATTTAGGTAAATGCGGTACAAACTAGGAGATGTGGCAATGTTGTCCACTATTCAAGGGCGGATCTAGAAATATTTTTTAGGGGGGGCTAGAAATTTTTTTTAGGAGCGGTTAAATTTTTTTTGGGGAGTATAAAAAAATTTTAGAGGTGAAAATTAAATTTTGTAGGGTAGCGATGCATTTTTTGGCGTAAGTGGGTGTGTATAACAAAATAATTTATCTACTCAGTAATTAATATCTATAAAAATGATTAATTACAAAATTTATTTTAAATATATTCATTTAATAGACTATAAAATTTACTTTTATAATTATAAATATATATATATAATCTTATAAAATAATTCTATATATATAATTTTTATTTTTTTTATAAAATAAGGCTTAAAGGGGTGGGGGCTGGCCGGGCTAGAGCCCGGCCAAGCCCCCCTCCATCCGCCCCTGGTTATTATATAGCATTTATTAACAATATCATCCAAAAACAACTAAAAAATGTAAAAGAACTAAATTGATAAGAAATTAAAGATATAATTGGTTGCAGTTTTGAATCCATGCTTTGCAAGCTTGAAACACTTCTGATCGCAAATTCAATTTATGATTTGTTTACAAAACTGCAATGTAATAAAAAAAAAATAGAACTACAGATAATCAAATATGATAAAACAAAAACAAACAAAATAAATGAAAACTACACCCAACATAAGAACTAGATAAAAATTTTAAAAATATAAAATATAAATAAATGAAATAATTAATTATAAATAATCATATTATACTTATTATAATGAAAAATAATAGTTGTCAAATAATAATTATATTACGGGTAAAGTTTACTTTGGCCCTCGAGTTGGAGGAACTTTAAGGGAAATGAACCAGCTGATTTTAATGAATCTGTTTATTGCAGGATCTAGCTCCTGAACAACAAGGGGCGGATACATACACATACAATGGGAGTTCAGATGGAGAATACACGGCGAAAGTGGCATACAGCCTGATTCTGCAAGGCATAACAATGCCATTCTCCGTGGAGAAAGCCAAGGAACTACAAAAGTTCTGGAACAAGTTAGTACCTAAAAAGGTTAGTACACATGCATGGAAATAAATTGCAGAATGCCTTGTCTACAAAAGTCCAAAAGGACAAGACATAAACTATATTTTGTGCAAAACTAACCATGAAACTGTAGAGCATGTCTTCCAGGAATGCAGAATTAAAAAACAGGTGTGGGAGAACCTACAGAGTTGGTTCGATGGCCAAGGACTAGCTGTTGAGACTGTGGTGGACTTGCCAACTCTATCACAATTTATAAATAGGAAACCTCCAGGTACAATGCTGGAAGCATGGTCAGCCATTTGGCTAGCTACGATGTGGCAGATTTGAAAAAGCAGAAGTAATGCCATTTTACAGGGGTGGAGCCAAACATCAATCACATGGTGCAAATCACTCAGAGAAACACATAGATATGGATGAAGGCCTATATGAATGATGTTCCTTTCCCTTACTCCTTGAATGATTGGATCATCCAACGGGCGACCTGTATGAAAATAAACAAGAAAAAAACAACCACACTTGAAGCTGCCTGAGCGAAAATTATGCTCGGAGATGAACCACACGTGATCCACAATGAAGGACCATTAGAAAAGAAAGTTTTGCAAAGGAAAAAACTTGCATTAGGAGACACAAATTGAAGCAATCCATCCTGCTATGTCTTGGATGTGACAAAGAGATCAAATAGGCTACCCCTTAAAACGTATCAGAGTGGACACTATCTTTACTCCCGGCGGGCTACACTACCAGGATATGGGGATTAAAGAACAATCCAATAAACGTTGTTGGGACATTCTTCCCGCTGCCGGAATCCTCCCGCCTGCATGAACAGTAACTCTGCCGGTCTGTAGATCACTCTTCCACCTCTCAACCCTGCTCCACTCTTTACCTCCTTTTAGGATCTACACAACCTTTCCCTCCTCTCTCTTTGGGGATGCAACATGCACCTGGGAGTCATCCATCCTTCCCTTCGTTCCCCTTCTCATTCGCTGCTCATACCATATTAAGTAAGATGTCACTGCTGATGGTGAGTCCAGCTTCACCGACTAACCTTCCCTCTCGCTCCTCTCACTGATTCATACCATGTGGAGTCGCCCAGCTCACCAACTGAAGAATCTAAGAAGAGCTGAAATCAAGTTCGTAAAAAGGCCTATGTTTATGCCATCACAGCCAAGTCAGGGAAGAATATACAGAGATGTAATCCTGTCTCAAAATCCTATTCTAGTTCACAAGCGTTTAGGGCCAAGAATCACCACACGGAAGACTACTAAACCAGCTGAAACATCGAGAGTCACATATTTCATTATGAACTTTCCAGAGCAATGTACCGCTAATCAGCTGCTGAAGATTCTCAAAAGACAGGAAACGGTGCAAAATTTGAAAATAGCTAGAAAGTTAAGTTGGAAAGGCATTCCATTTGGTGTCATTGACTTTGTACATCCTCTGAATGTGGAATCAACGCTTGTCAAGATAAACAATATGTGGATAGGTTCATATCGTCTACAAGCCAACATTGCAAGATATTCCTAAGTCTCTGAGAAAAGGTATGTCCAGAAGTCCCACTTACCTTTGAAAACCAAGCTGGCATCAACTCCTTAGATTATTGCACCTAAAACTCGTACGGCAATTGCATCAACTAGTAAGGATCCCGGCCCTAATATGTGTGCTTCTACTACTAAGGGGCCTGAAAAAACATGGACTGAGATTGGCCATTCATTGTCTCAGAATGTGGAAGTAGTTCCCCCCCTTGATAATCTCTACTGGAATTGAACCTTGCTAGCTGAAATTTGGATATGTGGGCATTTTTTCCTAAGGATACTAAATGGAAAGAATTACAACTTGAGTTAAAATCTGTTGGTTACCTAAATGTCATAGTCAGCCCTATTGATTCGTCTAAGATATTATTATGGGAAGAAGATGAAAAGGACCTGCATAGCTTGATAACAAATGACAGTACGTGGCTTTTGAATTGGTTGGATGACATCTTTCCTTGGATTGAGGAAGAAAATTATGTTCCTAATACACGGTGGATTAAGATCTATGGTCTTCCACTTAGGTACTGGACTAAATCTATTATGGGACAAATAGGAGCAGCATTAGGAACCGTAATCAAGATTGATGATTGTTCCACCCAGCACAGATACTTAAAAGCTGTGCAAATGCTCCTGCAGATTGATCCGAATCAGGTGATAAAGCCTCTACTAAACATTATCATACAGGACAAACCACTATCTCTTTCTATGAGAGAAATAAGCACTGTGAAATAAAAGATGAATACATGGCTCTACAACACGAGTTCACACAACTCGGATGATAGCTCAAGCTTAGATAGTAGCCACAATTCTGACAACTCTGATGCTGATTCAGTTGATCTTTCTGTCTCCCAGCTTGCAATGAATCTGACCCCGGTTCTGGCACCAAATAATCCTGACCTTGTTACACAAGTTAAAGATACCTATCAGGCAGCAAAAGTACCAACTAACTGCTTAAAGGAAGACAAATTATGGTTTCCTGTTCAATTGAGCTGGTGGCCAACAGTAGCTGGAGATCAAGATGGCTTAGACCTATTACAGGATGATACTATTGAGGAAACCATTTTGGAGACTCCTGATCCTGTACCTAAACTACCTGCATCAGATCAGCCATCGAAACAAGATGTTTCCCATATCCCAAAACTGGGAGACCATCTACTAAAGGAACATTCTGAAAAAAGGAAAGAGTAAATTAGCAGTTCAGAGGATGGTACCCTGAATGCATCAGTACCTATCCTAATGGTATCAGAACAAAAAATATCTCATTCAGAAGGGGCACCTCAATAAGCACCCGCTGAACTCAACCTAGATGCAAACTTTCCACCTTTAATGGCAAAACCTCTAGAAAAAGAAGGACAACACTCCACCATTTCCAAGTCTAAGAAAAAGACAACAATAAAAAATTAGGGTGGTGGGCCTAAAACAAGAAGCCAAAGTAGAAAGGATGTGGCACTGGACAAAATCAAAGATCAGGCAGCACTAAATGATTGGGTCAGGACTATGCAGGAACACTCCCCTACCCAACCTGAACTATCTTGTGGATGTGCAGTGTCAGACAATCAACAAAGGGCTGAAGCTGAAGCTATTATGGAAATAGGATTTGAGCTAGGATTAACTTATGCCCACATCCAGAAGATACACTGCAAAAGCTGATACAAATGAATGGAATAAATAGAAAATCAAAGACTGCTGCAACACTTGGAAGCAGCAAGAAAGGAGATGACAAAATCTTTTTATGAAGATCCTAACTTACAATGTAAAAGGCTTATGTAGCCCTAGAAGGAAGAAAAGAGTAAAGCGTCTAATATCTAATGAAATGCCAGACTTTATCAGCATACAAGAGACAAAAATGGACACTATTGAGGCTAAATTATGTTCTTATCTTTGGAAGGATTCAGATTTTGACTGGGTATATCAAGGATCCAAAGGACAATCTGGGGGACTTCTCTGTATCTGGGATAAAAATAAATTCAGTAGAAACTTTATCATGGATGCAAAAGGGGTCTTAGGCATTAATGGTCTTTGGATAAATGAAGATACTATCTCTAATATGTTGAACATATATGGCCCCCGAGACTTATCATCCAAACAGATTCAGTGGCAGAGTATAAGAGACCTACACACAGACAAAGGAGATCAAAAGTGGTGTTTGATGGGTGATTTCAATGCTGTCCTTTAGGCAAGTGAAAGGAAGGGCTCAATCATTCATCAAAATGATCAGGAAATATCCTGCTTCAGGAAGTTTGTCAATGATTTAAAATTAATGGATCTGAGAATGGAAAGAAGAAGGTATACATGGTACTTAAACTCCCTTTCATCAATGAGCAGACTGGATAGATTCTTATGCAATGAGAAATGGCTTTAGCAGGGCACAAATTGGATACAAGATGGTCTTCAGAGAGAAGACTCTGACCATTGTCCTGTGAGACTATCTTCTAATGCTCTAAACTGGGGGCCTAAACCCCTCAAGGTTTTGGATTGTTGGTTGGAGGATAAAGGTTATGTGGATATGATAGAGACTACATGGAACAATACACTACCAGAAGGTTATGCCAGCTTCAGACTCAAAACCAAACTGCAGGCTCTCAGATCTGGCACAAAAAACTGGAATCAAACTGCCCCCCAGAATCTGGGATAAAAAAGATAGGAAATCCTAAACAAATGCCAGGATATGGAGCTGGCAGCAGAGAGAGCCAGTACTGATCAGATCACTGTAGCATCATCTATTAGTAACATCCATCTTAGGGATGAACTTGATAAGATCACCAAGCAACTGGACAATGTTGCAGTCAAGAAATCAAGAGTTAACTGGCTAAGGCAGGGAGATTTCAATATCTCCTATTTTCATCAGTGACTTAAGAGAAATAGAAGGAAACACACCATCAACGGAATCTGGAATGGTAATAGCTGGCTGGAAGATCCTAATTTGATTAAAAACAGCTTCAAAAAGCACTTTGAAGAGAGATTCTCTTAAGTGAGTTGGCCTAGGCCTAACATCAGCAACATGAATTTTAAAAACCTTGGTCAAGAGTCTCAAGGCTACCTGATTACACCTTTCACTGAAGTGGAGATCCTAAGCACTGTAGGTGATTGTGGCCAAAACAAAAGTTATGGTCTGGATGGTATAAACTTCAAGTTTATGAAGAAATTCTTACACCTAAGGATGACTTACGCCAATTATTCAGAGAATTCTACAAAAATGGTAAGTTGGTTAGAGGCAGCAATGTAGCTCACATCACACTGCTAGCAAAAGTAGATCCACCACTCAGCTTCAATTACTTTCGGCCTATTACCCTCATAGGGGCCATCCCTAAGATTATTTCTAAAGTCTTGTCTAATAGACTCAGCCTCATCATAAGTGATATTATTGCACCAAATCAGATGACGTTTATTTGAGGGAGAAAACTTTTAGATGGAGTCCTTGTTGCGGACGAAGCTTTGGATGATCTGAAAAAAAAAGAAAAAAAGGAAGCACTCATTCTTAAAGTCGATTTTGAAAAGGCCTTTGAAATGGTTAATTGGGAATATCTCCAAGATATTATGATGCATATGGGTTTTCCTTTAATCTGGATATGTTGGATCAAAGAGTTGCTCAGTTCAGCATCTACTTCCATTTTCATCAATGGAAGTCCAACATCTGAATTCCATCCGAAGGGAGGCTTACAGCAAGGCGATACACTCTCCCCCTTATTATATTTAATAGTTGCAGAGTATATTTCCAACATGATCCAAAGAGAAGCAGATCTATAGATGTTAGGAGGAGTCCGAATTGGTGCAGAAAACATTGGCCTAACTCATCTCCAATTTGCTGATGACACACTTCTCTTTGGAGTGCCTTCATGGAGTACAATAAAAGTCTTCAAGGCCATACTACTCAACTTTGAACTTGTCTCGGGTCTGAAAGTAAACTTTTGCACGAGTAGGCTTATAGGGATCAACATTCCTCCAAGAACTGTCCAAGAAATGGCAGCCTTCCTTGGCTGCAAAACTGGAACTCTTCCATTCACTTATCTAGGTCTACCACTAGGTGCCAACCCGAGGAAAAAATCTACATGAACGCCAGTTATTGAGAAGTACAACAGGACATTAAATCAGTGGCAGAATCAACAGATATCCAGTGGAGGAAAATTGACTCTCCTGAATTCAGTCCTTGCTGCTTTACCGGCACATTTTTTAGGTTACTTCAAAGCCCCAGCTGTGGTTCTTAACAAACTGAATTCCATTATGAGGTCTTTTCTGTGGCTGCAACAAGGACAAAAGAAGGATTTGTTGGCTTGCTTGGAGTAAGATGATAACACCAATTGAAAGCGGGGGACTTGGTATTCGGAATTTGCAAGCTTTTAACACTGCAATGCTTGGAAAGTAGTGTGCCAGAATTCTCTCTGATGAAACAAGTCTGGCAAAAGATATACTGCACTCTAAATATGGACAGAGAGGTGTTCTGGTATTAGGAGGCTTAAGTGAGCTGAAGCTGCCTACAACCAACTTAAGCAAAAAGAGTGGGTAGATCTCATGTATCGTCATTGTGGAAGAATATACAGGACACAACAAATCTTCTTCAACTCAGCCAGAATGCAAAACTCAGTTTAAGAAATGGGCTTAACATCAGATTCTGGTTTGAGCCATGGCACCTCCACTCCCCATTATCTGCAAGATATCCAAGATTATTCAGGATCTCTATTAATCCAGATGCATACATAGGAAATATGGGATACTGGCTTAACAATGTTTGGAGATGGAATTTGTTATGGCGCAGATCACTGTGGGAGTTTGAACAATCAGATCTAACAGGCCTTCATCTTATTTTGCAAGGTATATCCCCCATAGATCAAAGGGGGGGTCAGGTATGTATTTGAGGGAGACAAGAATGGTAATTACACTGTCTCAACTACTTACTCGAGGATTTTCAACTCCCTTCAAATACAGTATTCTCTTGAGGAAGCCAAACTCTTAAAGATGGTATGGAATAAGACAACTCCTAAAAAAATAATGGTCTTCGGATGGAAGCTACTACAAAATGCCTTACCTGTGAAAGTTGAGCTGTTGCACAGGAACATCATAAGGGATGAACAACTTCTCA
>JAOWBN010207056.1:0-14260 GCA_028565015.1 Pinguicula moranensis | reverse complement strand
ATGAATACCACTGGTCGTAGCGAGGGTATGAACGCATTCTTTAATGACTTTGTCACACCGACGACAACACTCCAGGAGTTCGTACTGAAATACGAACAAGCACTGAAACGGATAGTGGAAAGGGAAACTGATGAGGATTTTGAATCCGAGCACAAGAGTCGCCTTGTTAAGCGCGATGAGTTTCTATTGAGCCATGCGGCGCAGGTTTATACCAGAACAATTTTTAAGAAATTCAAGGATGAATGGGGGATGGTGTATATGTACAAAGTTGAAGAATTGGATCACGACAATGTTCATCACTCATTCAAAGTTCTGAATAAAGCTGGTGGTGACCACCATCAATTTGTTGTGCACTTGAACATGGAAACTCTCCATGCCACATGTGGTTGCCAGCATTTTGAGTTCACTGGCTTGATTTGCAGACATATTATGAAGGTACTGGTTCGTCAAGATGTGGATACGATACCAGAACACTTCATCCTTGCGAGATGGAGGAAAGAGACAAATAAATTTAGGGGAATGGATTCAACCAGACTGTTGAAGGATTGTGATGGAGAACATGCTGAGGCCTTGAGACTCGACCACATGTGCCAAGAGTCGACGAAATTGGCTTGTGCAGCAGCATGATCCAAGCAGGCATACCTCGTTTACATGGATGGTTTGAAAGAATTATCAAAAAAAGTGGAGAGCACTCTGAAGTCTAATGAAGCTTCTGTGTCGGTTCCTACACTAATTCCTGACGAGCCAGAAACCATTAGTTCAAGGCCATTGACTCAATTAATGCTACTAGATCCAAACATTTCACAAACGAAAGGCAGGAAAAAGGATGTGAAAACAGGCGATGGAAAAAAAAGTAGCTCATGACTCAGAACCTGGTAGATTCAACAGTGGCCTCGAGTCAAACCTCGGAAAAAAAAAAAGACAATGTAAGTGCTGCCAAAAGTTTGCGAGACACGACAAGCGGAATTGTCCTCAGAATAAAAATTGGAGAAAAGGTATAATCATTAATGAATGTATGATATGATATTTTGTTATAATTTATTCTTTGTAGAAATTTTTTATTCTGAAACATATTTCGTACAGGCTTAGAGGATCCCAAAAAAGACTCAGAAGAGGACATAACAAATGAAGATGAAGGAATCAGGGATTAATTCTCTGATATATGTTCATTTTAAATGCTCTTGGATCTAAGTGTATGTTTATTTTAAATTCTCTCTGCTCCTTATATTCATCGTTTGTTGGATTCTTCTTCTTCTGTAGGATCAGGGTTTTATTATACCTTCTGGATAATCTTGCATTGAAAATACCAGATCAACTTGAGGATTTAAGTGTATGTTCATTTTAGATGTTGTTCATGTTCGTGATCAACTTGAGGTTTAATTCGGTGTCTTCCAAACTGACATTTTACCTTGTCACTTACAGGTGCAGCTAGTGTGAAGCTGTTGCCTGCTACTGTGTTTGCTGTCCCACCACCAATTGAAATTCCTACTGGCAGTGTTCTCAAATCTTACATTGGCTGGAGGATCTAAGTGTATGTTCATTTTAGATGTTCTTTATGTTCCTGATGAAGCCCTAGGATTTTAAGGCTTGTAATGCTGATTTATAGATCTTGCATAGGGAACTGGATAATCTTGCATTGAAAATACCAGATCAACTTGAGGTTTAATTCGGTGTCTTCCAAACTGTCACTTTACCTTGTCACTTACAGATGCAGCTAGTGTGAAGCTGCCTGCTACTGTGGTTGTTGTCCCACCACCAGTTGAAATACCTAATGGCAGTGTTCTCAAATCAGCATTGACTTGGGAAATGAAGCAACGGAGCTGAGATGCCTGAGAAAGAAGCACTGGCAGAGCAGCAGAGGATGTTTGCAGAGATGCCTGTGTGACCCTGTTTGACAGAGACTTTAACATGCTACTTTCAACTTGGAGTGGATGTGTATTCAAATTGGAGTGGCCTTCTTCTTTAATTTTGTTTTTGTTCCCTTAGATAAACAGTGTAGTTTTGAAATTGGTAGTGTCTTTTAACATGTATAAAGCTACTCGTATATTGTTTTCCAAAGTTCTCAATAGACGTGTGTTTCTGTTAGCAGACTTTTTTTCTTATCTTCTATAACGCAATATATTCCTGTTGCTTCTTCATATATGTGTCTTGCCAGCCAAATAAATTGCATCGTATTTATGAATGGCTTGAGCAGAAAATTCACAGGATTACTCACTGGAAATGAATACCACTGGAGTAAAGCCAACTTCACAAATTGTACCAAATACCAAGCAAAAACAGAAGAAGAGCAGCAAAATGAAAGAGCGCACATAGTTAACATGACAAGGGCAGTTCCCATGCACACAAAAGCAAATGAGCAAGATGGCAGTTACATCAATAGTCATCACCAACTTCTTCATAGTCTTTCTCAAGTGCAGCCAAATCTTCACGAGCCTCTCTGAACTCGCCTTCCTCTATACCTTCACCAACGTACCAATGAACAAATGCCCTCTTAGTGTACATGAGATCAAACTTGTGGTCAATGCGCGAAAACACCTCAGCAACAGCTCTGTTGTTGCTGATCATGCAGAAAGCCCGCTGCAATTTGGCAAGATCACCTCCATGAACCACAGTTGGAGGTTGGTAGTTGATTCCACACTTGAAGCCAGTTGTTCATCAATTCAGTGGCATTTTAATAACAAATAAGGTACACACAGAGTTTTGAAATAAGATCTTCTTACCAGCCGTTCTTTCACAGATTCGGATCAAAGTCCGCATACCCATTCACTAGAAAACGCCGCTGCAATTGCTTCTGAGATTGGTTCGGTAAGGCTAATAGGTTCCCCTCAATCCCCTCAACAGCTACACCTCGAATATTTACCACCAACAAATAGGGCACCGTCTTCTTCTGCGAACGGATGAAAAATGAAATTTTGTCTGCAAACCCTTCGTGGAGAAAATTGGAAATTAGATGGGCAACTTAAAAAACTGGGAAAACCCTGCGACAGAGATTCGATCAGACACAACGCCCTGCCCTAATCGATTCGGATCGGAGAACAGAAAAAATGAGAGATCGAAGATAGCAGTTTACTGAATTCGAAGTTATCCACACACATAAAAACTCTTCGTCGCGAGTGGACAAAGGCTAATTTACAGCCAATTCCCAAACGCTAAAAAATCTGCAGTTTTACTGCTACAAGGAATCTTGAACTTTAGAAATCCGTCCAGACGAGAGAAGCAGATGACGTACCTAAATCTTGAGCACGAATCTTGGCAAATCTCCACCGATCTCTGTTTCTGTTACGGCGAGGCGTTAGGGTTCGATCGATTTCAGAGAATTTGAACACGAATCTTGGTTGCGTTGTGGAGATTTGGGAGCGAAATCCGTTCCGACGAGAGAATCTTGGTTGCGTTGTGGAGATTTGGGAGTTTGGAGTTGATTCGCGAAATCCGTTTGAACCCTTGGTGGATTTGAGAGTTTGGCAAGTGTTCATCTCTGCGGCATTATTTTGATATTCATCTCAGCCGCTCATTTGCAAGTAATGGATGGTACGGATTCGGTGGCCAAATTAGTGTACAAATTGATGGCCACCGAACCCCTCCCTATATATATATAGACCAGGATCCCTGGCCATCAAACTCTACACCAGTTGGGCCACTTAATCCTGGCCCTTCATTGTCAAACAAGCAGGCGGCCACGATTAGAAATTTTAGATCTTCTTCTCGATTTCATCAGGTCTATTCTCCTTAAACCTAGAGCGAATTCATCACGAAGAGGAGATCGAATAGATTCACTCCAACTTTGCTTCTCTACAGTCTACACGATACCTAGCACGTGAGAACTTCCATTTCGCGATTTCACCTCTTCACAGATTCACTCCATCTAAGGTCGCGATTTTGTTATCCACCAAAGAACAACATCAAAAAGGAGGCGTTGATTTCGCGATTTCATTCCATATGCGATTTTTCTTCTACATATTCATCTGTGATTTTTCTTCTACAGATTCATCTTTTAGCTAGTTGAAATGTATCTAATGTTGTTTTTTGTTCTTGATACTGATGGTAGTTGCTTGATTTTTCTGTTACTGGGTTAGGGCGCTTCTGTTTGTCCTGTGTGTGGATCTCTCCTATCAAAATGATCGGAATAGGGATGAAATACACCAGAATCGAGCTTCTATTTGTCTGCTAATGTTCGTTCAAATGTATATTTTCTCTGGCTTTGGTGTTTTAGGCATGTTGACTGTTGTGAAAGTATTAGATTTCATTTGCAGTTCTGTCCATAATTTGTTAGATAATTTTTTGGGGGTTGATTCTTCTCTATGCAGATTTAATATGTGAGGATGGAGAACAGAAATCATTGCGGTCCACGATGCATCTTTTCTCTCCGTACAGGGCGATCAAGATCTACTGTAGATTTCCTTCTTCCTCAGTCGACGTCGCCTGTGTTCCTTCCTCCTGAGCTTAGCACCCTCCTCTTAGTCCCCTCCCCGGGGAAGCCTCACGCTCCCGGGGAGTAGCTCAGCTCCCTTTTCTCCGTTTTATCCTCTGTCTTTCCCGTGTTATTCCTGATCTTTGGTTATGGCATCGAATCCCTGGACAATTCCTGCTCACCAGCTGAAGCTCATGCGTAGGGATGCAATCAAGGCTGGCAAAGCACCAATGATCCATTCCTAGATCCATCCCAGCCCCTTCCCACCTCTGCCTGCCCAAAATCCCATCTTTGTTCATGACCGACTTGGTCCGAGAATCACTAGTCCAAGAGCTCCCTCTCACACACACAAGCCAAACTTTATCAGTCTTTACTTAACCAATTTTCCTCATGGTTTTGATACAGACCGTTTACGTAGAGTATTGAAGCATCATGACTCTATTCATAACCTAAAGATTGCTCGTAAGCTTAACAACAGAGGCTTACAGTTTGGATTTGTTGAGTTTGCTCATGTGGATGATGTTGAACTCTTGTTGTTCAAACTCAATAATACATGGCTAGGGTCTTATCGTTTTCAAGCTAATCTAGCTCGCTACCCTAAACCTCCTTCTCCGAATCAAGCAGTCAAGTCGAAGAATACCCTACCCCCACCACGCCACACAAGGTTCCTCTGGCTCCTACATTAGTTGAAGCATCTGCCTCTGGCTCTGCTCCTAGTCAGCCTGAGATACTCTCCTTTACCTCATTTGTGGAACATAATTCCTGGCTCGGACGTAGCTATGTGGCTACATTAAACCAGCATCACAACTTAAGAGGTCTTCAAAGAGGCTTAAAATCTACAGGTTATTTGAATGTAGTTGCCAGTCCCTTCCAGGCTGACAAAGTCTTATTGTGGGAGGATGATCCTGTGGATCTTTGTAATCTTATTACTCATGATAAAGATTGGCTTGCTAACTGGGTGGTAGAAGTTTCTCCGTGGTCCTCTCATGACCCTGCATCCTGTCGCACTTGTAGAATTCAGATCATTAGTCTACCTCTTCAGGCGTGGACCCAAGCTAACTTATCAGCTATCGGCAATAAACTAGGTTCCCTAGTTTGTATTGATGATACTACTCTTTCTAAGATGAACTTCGAGGCTGCTCATCTAACTGTCCGGATTTCGTTTGGAGCTAAGCTCAATCAGCTCCTGCAGGTTAAGGTGAATAGTACCCTTTTCTCCTTGCAGGTCCTAGAATATGTGAAAGCGGATCCACCCTGCTATGGTGACTTGGCCCCTCCTTCGGACATGGACTCCATGTTCTCTGCTCATCTCACTGATGTCAGCTCTGATGCAGCCTGCTCTGATCTTGCCATGGAACTTTCTCCTGCTACCAAGCCTAATCCTATGGATCTCTCTAAGCACTCACATAGAGTACCTACAACTGATATGGAGAAAGATCAAGTCCCCATTCCTGACTCGCCGACCTGGCAGCCTCTCAGGATTGGTTGGTGGCCTCTTTCATCATCTGATCTGAAGGCTCATGAAGTTGATCCCATGACGCCTTCTTTGTCTCTTATTCTGCCTGATTGTGTTCCAGACAAGATTGACCACTTGATATTGGTCTCTGGTACCCCTCAAGCTATGGATGCTCTAGTTATATCTGACGGCATGCATGAAGTAGCTGTTGCTGCTCTGTCAGCCTCCTCTAGCAGGAAGTTTGTTGCCTCTCTTTCTCCTTCCAAGGAAGTGGATGCTCCTGCTTTGCAACCCTCTATGCCTGATCCCCTATCTCAAGATATTTCTGTTGGTGAGATGGAGTTTTGTGATACCCCTCAGCCTATGAATGCTCTACCTATATCTGAAGGCGTGCAGGAAGTAGCTGATGCAGCTCTGCCAGCCTCCTCTAGCAGGAAGTCTGCTTGATCCCCTACCTCAAGATATTTCCGTTGGTGAGATGGAGTTGACTGATGTCCCAGTGATGATGGAGGAATTCCCTCCTCTCTATCTTAGCTCAGTTGGAGTTATTAATAGCAGTTTTAAACATCTAGTTTTAGCTAAACCAAAAGCCAGTGTCGGGCATTATCTTGGAGGACCCTGCTAGGGATATTAACCTGGCCATCTTGGAGAACTAGATAGGTTAGTTACCAGCTCAATCCTCAGTTAGTCCTCCCTTCCCTCTTCCACCTGAGAATCTAGTTGTTTGCCCCTCTTTGCTCAATAATGAAATTAACAATATTATGGCCATTGGTTCCCAACTTGGGATTGTATATGGGAATCATCAGAAAGTCTTCCATGTGCGGTTACAGGATATGACCAAGTCCTGTCTTGAGGCAGCCAAGTATCAAGCTCAAGTGCTCCTTAACACTCCCCTTGGGGAGAAGAGTCTACTGTTATCATGAAAATTATTGCCTTCAATGTAAGAGGGTTAGAGAGTCAAGAGAGAAAAAGACAAGTGAAACAGCTGATTTTTAATGAAAGGGTTGATTTTATTGGTTTGCAGGAAACTAAACTATTAACTATGGATATAAAGCTTTGTACCTACTTATGGCCTGACTTGGAATTCGATTGGTGTTACTTTGGTGTTTCAGGTTCTTTTGGTGTCCTTCTGTGTATATGGAATAAGAATATACTTCAAAGAACTTCTATACTTGATGGTGAGGGCTTCCTTGGAATCTCTGGCACAGATGAATCCACCTTGTCACACTTGGTTAATGTATATGGTCCTGGTGAACTGCAGAGGAAACAATCTCAATGGGAGCATCTAGCTGACTGTTTATTGCCTCTCAACGAGGATAAAGTGTGTGTGTTTGGCAATTTTAGTGCAGTTCTGGCGCTTCATGAGAGGAAGGGAGTGGCAGCCCACAACTACAAGCATGAAGTTGCTATTTTCAATCAATTTATATCTAGTCAGGATCTTCATGATTTAAGGCTGGAGCGCAGAAAGTATACCTGGTCTCTAAAATCACTCCAAGCTATGAGCAGGCTAGATAGATTCTTGCTGAATAGTAAGTGGTTAGACACACGAGATTCTTGACTGCAAGTTTGTTTGGACAAGGTAGGATCTGATCATTGCCCGGTGAGCTTGTACTCTAAGTTGCGGAATTGGGGCCCTATTCCCTTTAAAGTCTTGGATGATTGGTTGCTGGATAGTGGGTACAATGTCTTGGTTCAGCAGGTCAGGAATAATACCTGGATTGAAGGTTTATGGAGTTATAAAATCATGAAGAAAATCAAGCACTTAAGGGAGGCTATCAGATTATGGAATATGTCTACTCCTAAGTGCCTGTTTGAGGAAAGACAAGTTCTACTTCAAAGTATCAAGGCCTTTGAACTATCTGCTGAATCTGACAACTCTTCCAGAATTGATCAGCAACAGTTGGCCGATCTGCAATCCAAGCTTGACAACCTCTCGAGGAAGATCAACACTACCTTGCATCAGAAAACTAGGCTACAGTGGATAAAACTGGGGGATGAGAACACTGCATTTTTTTCACAACAATCTTAAATCATCCAGGTCTCTGAACAAGATTAACGGTATTTGGGATGGATCCACCTAGCTTGAGGATCCGGTTCAGGTTAAAGATTGCTTCTTTCTTCACTTCAAAGAGAGATTCACAGAGAAGTTTGCCATCAGACAATCTTATAGCCTCTGCCTAAGGTCTCTGTATCAGTTCCAAAAAGGTTTCCTACAATAACCTTTTTCTGAATCTGAAGTTATGGCTTCTATGACTGACTGCAGGAGCAACAAGAGCCCTGGTCCTGATGGACTCAATTTTTATTTCATCAAACATTTTATTCTAACCCTCAAACCTGATATCTTACAGTTGATGATGGAGTTTTACAGAAATGGCAGATTAGCCAAATGGAGTAATGCCTCTCATATTGCACTGTTGGCTAAAGCGGCTAACCCCCTACATGTAAAGGACTTCAGGCCCATCTCACTGTGTGGAAGCATGCCTAAAATTATATCTAAAGTCCTTGCTAATAGGCTTCGGATGGTGATGGATTGGCTTGTCAGCCCTACTCAAACTGCTTTTATTCAAGGTAGGAAGCTTTCTGATAGTGTTATCATGGCCAATGAGATTGTTGATGAAGTTAAAAAACTCAAGAAGAGAGCCCTTATCTTCAAAATATACTTCGAAAAGGCCTTTGATACACTTAATTAGGACTACTTGCTTTAGATCATGACACTTATGAATTTCCCTCCTTGCTGGCTATGGTGGATCAGAGGCTTATTTGAGTCATCTTCCACGTCTATCTTAGTGAATGGGAGTCCCAATAAGGATTTATATCCTTCGTGTGGTATTTGGCAGGGGGATCCTATCTCCACACTACTTTTTCTGCTAGCTGCCGAAGGTTTATCAACCTTGATCAACAGGGCTCTTGATCTGAACATCTTTTTAGGGCTAAATATAGGCAGAGGTAGCTCTCCTATTTCTCACCTTCAGTTCGCAGATGATACCATCCTTTTTGGACAAGCTGAATGGAAAACTGTACAGGCTTTCAAGGCTATTCTCCTCAATTTTGAATTGGTATCCGGCCTCAAGATCAACTTTGGTAAAAGCAAACTCATCAGTTTAAATGTGCCCTCTTCAACATTGGATGATATGGCAGCCTATCTGATTGTCAAACAACCACAGTTCCTTTCAAGTACTTGGGGCTTCCAGCAGGTGTTCGAATGAGGAGTTCCTTCACATGGAAACCTGTGTTGGACAAGTTCAGCAAGGTCCTTAAATCATGGGATCACAAGCTGCTCTCAACTGGGGGGAAACTGACCTTACTGCATGATGTCCTGTCTGCATTCCTTACTCACTTCTTCTCCTGTTATAGAGCTCCTAAAAGCATTCTCAACAAGATGACTGTCATGCAAAGAGACTTCTTTTGGGGCTGCCCTGCTAACAGGAAAAAATTATATCTGACATATTGGGGCAAAATCAAATGACGCAATGCATCAAATGGCTCTATTAAATTCTAGTGCTTCTATTTAGTGAAGTTGATGGAACTCAATACATCAAATGACGCAATGCATATTAGGTCACAGTGGAAACAACCTCTTTGTATAATTATAAGGGCAAGACCGAATACATCTGACCCCCCCAAACCCCAACTTAGTTGGGAATATATTGGGTACGTTGTGGATATTGGGGCAAAATCACTAATTCAGTACTTATGTGTGGGTTAGGAGCTCGTTGTCTACCTTCCTTCAATGCTGCTATGTTTGGAAAATGGGGATTGCAAATACTTAATGCTGAGCCATCTGCAATCACTGACATACTGAAGTCTAAGTACAGTGAGTCTTCCTTTTCTATTGCTAGATTCAGGGATCTCTTTACACCTGTGAACCACCCTATTGTAGGAAGGCCTAGAGGCAGAAGATATGTTTCTGAATGGATGTACAGTGTACAGGAAACATTAAAGAATCCTTGGTTCACTGAAAATGTCATTATGCAATTAGGAAATGGAGAACACATCATGTTTTGGAGGGACAAATGGTTAAATAATCAGTCTCTCGCTGAGGCATACCCAAGACTCTTTAGGAATGAAATGTGCAGGGACATCACGGTGGCTGAGGCTGGAAATTGGAGCAGTGGTTCCTGGATATGGTGTTGGAGATGGAGGAGGGACGTTATGGTCTCTGAGCAATCTGATCTATTAGCCTTACTGAATGTTGTGCCTCGAGCTCTCTCACAAGACCTGTACATCTTTAAGCACAACCACCATGGGTCATACACTGTCAAAGCATATTTTTTTATATGAATTACTCCTTTATTCATGTGGCTCTCTTTAGGTGAGATCCTAAACTTTTACAAGAGAATCCTGGGGACTTATTCCCTATATTCAAAACGGGGTGATCCAACTACTTAAGGTAGTGATAACTGGATCTCTTAGGAGGGTCAATGTAGCCTAATGTTAGGTTGCCCAATTTTATCTAATATGAGCATGCCCCTAGCTAGGTGGGGAAGTTCATTTTTGCTCCAAAAGGATGCAGAATGTCCCAATGCAGCTTGCTTGGCCAAAAAGTCAGCGATGACATTTCCTTCTCGAAATTGATGCTGGACTTTAAGCCTTATATCATGCGCATGTGCCAGAAAAGCTTTCCAATAGTCCCATAAGTACCACGGCGTGAATGATCCAACTTGTATCCAGGAGACTAGGAGCAGTGAGTCCGTTTCCAAAAGTGTGCTTGTTTTCTTGGAAATTAATTCAGAACGCAGTGCCAACTAAAGATGCCTTGCAAAGGAGAGGTGTTATCCCAACCGGTCAGGAGATTCTCTGTCCTCTATGCAATTCACACGATGAATCTGTTAATCATCTCTTCACTGGTTATCCTACAACTAGCCATCTAAGGCAGGACATTGTAGTTTGGCTCTAATTACCAGTTTCCACAGCAGCTCCTGGGGGATCACTCACCACTAATCAGCAGGATCATTCTACCCTTGCTCCATCAGGAGTGAAATCTGCCTGCTTGGAAAACTATATGGTTGTCCTTGATGTGGTCAATATGGAAGGCAAGAAATAGAGCTCATTTCTCATCTATTATGCCTAACAGTCACCTCCTTCTCCACACTATTCAGCATAATGCTCGGGTTTGGGTGAGGGCCAAAAGGCAACAAAATTTATTTCCTTATAGCTTCACTTACTAGCTACATCAACCTCTAGTATGCCTTCATTTTCATTAAATTTAAGGTATGCAGGCTGTATGTTTATCATAGTGACTTCAGTAGCCTCTAGTTCACCTGGCAGCAATTGAATGTCTTATTGTATCATGTTGAGCCTTCTTATTACTTGCTTCTTTCGTGAGGTTCAGCTTAGTTCCATTCGGTGGAAGGTCATGTGCCCTTATTTGGAGCTCAAATCATGGCCACACTCATACATTTAAGAGCTGCCTTTATGCATATCTGAAGCTTCCTGCAAGTTCATGACATGTTGAGACATTACTGGCTGCTCAAACCTTAGGCATGTAGGGGCTTCAAAGGCTAATATTAAGACACTGCATCTCTGGATATCTAATACGCTTTGATATCATTAGCATGCATTTTTCCTTCTGTTTCATTTTAAATATGTTGCTTATCATATATGTCTGGTTCATCCTCATTACTTTGCACTCCTATGAGGTACATTGTAGGTGCTGAAGGAGGCATGTAATCAGTGTCATGGTTCAAAGGATTTCACTTATACTATGCAATCTATATTGGCTGAGAAGTTGGTTTCTTTAGCATACATGAGTATGTTGCATATCATTATGTTTAGTGTTGCCTCACTGTCTTTATGCTTCAATGAGGTACAAGTTAGGTACTGAAGGAGGTTTGTCAACTTGATCATCTCCCTGATGCGAGCAATACCCCTTGAGCAATCCCAGCTAAGCTACCTAGTTCTTGCTGCGCTATGAGCCTAACTATCCACTGTCATTTGGAAGTGTTGCAAGAATATTAAGATATCTGCAATCCCTACCCACTGATGAGGATGCTTATTTTTCAAGTGGGCAGAACCTTCAAGAAACCTGGCTGTTTGATCACAAAGAGCAGCTATTCAACAGTTAGCAGAATGAAACATGAAGAAGGCTTTTCATCATCTCATCACATTTGACGCATGCTCAAACAAGGGGCTGGCTATATTTCAAAAGTGGCACAAGTGTTACTCTGAGGACCAGATACCAGATCATAAGCACTCTGGACGCATATAACACACTAGAGGAAACTAGTTGTTCTAAAGGAAGCATCAGATTGTCCATTTTTGCGATGAAAGATTATATCTCAAGGAGCTTCAATGATATCAAGAAAGTATTGGAGATTGAGACAGCAACAAAAGATGGAAGATTATATCTTTTGAAAAGCAAATCCATAGTCTAACAACACTGATGCTCTGTGCCTTGAAGGTGAAAGAGGCTGGATGATTGCCTTGAAAGTGAATTATTGTATCCTTGCCAACCAATTATCTCCTCCATACATTACAGGGATAGCTCACCAAACTGGAATGAGCTATGTACCAATATTCCCCAAAAAGGATATTGATAAGTTGATAGTCATGATATCCAGGCTTGGTGAAGAGCGGATGATGTCGATGAACTGAATGCGGAGATGCCTGTACATTCATGAGGTTTGGGGAGCCATGTACCAGTTCACCCTTAGCTATACTAGAGGGTATGTTGGAAGGACAAGATATACAGTTCATGATCAGGGAATCAGACACTAACTTCATCCTTTTAGGCTTATTGCTCAGGAGATATCTAGACTTGGACCTGTACATTTTTGTTTTCGTTTCTTTTGTTTTCAACTTTGTAAATATATTATATTATTTATAAAATTTGGCTTATCCAAAAAAAAAAAAAAAGAGGGCCACTCCTGAAACACTAGGGGAGAGAAAAGGAGTTATTTTCTTTTCTTCTTTTGATATTTTTCATATACTGAGATTGGATCAATCTAAAAAATGAGCTTTGGGGATTTTTTTTTTTTTGGAGTACAAAACAGGCCCACAATCTTGAAGTATAGTCTTTGTGAAAACTTCTTGAGATATATTATTATTTATGCGTATAGATTCCACGTTTAATGTCGGAGTTGGTTTATTTACATGATAAATGTGGCGAACATGTTCTATTTATTTTTTAAAAGTTAATGCATCCAACACCAAGATCCTAATATATTAGATCTATATCATGTTCTTATGACATTTAGCTTACATCCTTGGGCTTAAATAAGTTATTTGAATTTTAATATAATTATTATCTCCAAACCAAAACCAACATGCATGGCTATTTATCTCGAGGAAAAGATAAAACAGAAGACAAGGCTGATGAAGTTGGGGTGTATGGTATATTTTACAGTAGACACATAGACATTGATAAAAAAAATTGAATTACATGTCTGTTACTGCATATTTTATTTTACGATGGGTGCTGCAAATATGAATTGTTGGTTTTTGTTAGATCATTGATCACAAAGGAACCTCCATACCTAAAGATTTTGAAAATTTGTTGGGTTTTGTGTATAATTTCAAAACTTTCTCAAGAATAAGGCAGAATTTCAAGAGAACATATACACATGCCAGGATCACTTGGTAATAACATGAATCTAAACTTAAAGGATTGTAGAAATTGTACCTCAATTCTGGAGTTGAAATCCTTTTTGAATCCTTTTCAGTTGCAATCCCGAAATCCTTTCCTGTTGTGATTCCTAAATCCTTTTCAGTTACGATTCTCAAATCCTTCTCGAATCCTTTTCAGTTACAATCCCGAAATCCTTTTCAGTTGCGATCCCGAAATCCTTTTTAGTTGCGATCCCGAAATCCTTTTCAGTTGCGATCCCGAAATCCTTTTCAATTGCGATCCCAAGTCTCCAATTGAGAAAACCTCTAATGTGTTCACTCCTTGACAGAATTTAGATGGTTGCTAGACCTTTGTTCGTGATCGAGAGAGAGTTACAGAAATCTCTGCAGAAAATCTCTTTTCAGAATTCAGTCGGGTCTGTATCATTATAAGAAGAGAGAGAGAAGACTTTTATCACGTCGGAAATGTGAGAACCGATTATCACGTTCCCAACGTGAGAACCGTGGGGGGTGGAGTGGGGGATTTGTGATTTTTCACAACTCCCTCACGTGACACAAGAGATTTAAATCTTTTGTGTCCTCAATTGAGCTTTCCTAGCCCAATTGGATTAAATCTCGAATTTGAGATTTATTAAATAGATTGGGCCTTTGATTAAATTCCAAGACTCAATTTGTTACCCCCTTGAGTTGGGCTCGATCTCATCGAGGCCCAATTATTTTCTTCTCATCCGGGTTGTTGAATTAATAACGTCTGATAAATTCAACTCAATACAGTTTGGATCTGATCACGAAATTAATTAATCATGTCCCACATAATTAATTTATTATTT
>JAOWBN010207045.1:0-14260 GCA_028565015.1 Pinguicula moranensis | reverse complement strand
TGTTGTATCACGAGAATGTTGTTTCTTAGTGGATTGATTCTCCTCTTCTCCCATGGATGTAGACTTTAAGGCCGAACCATGTAAATCTTGTGTTGTTGCCTTGTTTTATTATTTTTGCTTTCACAGATTTTCTGGAATATTCCCAACATCAATCTCTTCCCAAGATAACATTGCACCAACATAGATAATCTACTTCTGTACTTGTTGTCAACACTTAGTCTAAAATAGACCTAGGTTTTGCATCATCCTTGTATTTTAAGACTTTTAATGGTCAAGCACTTTTATCTTTTTCAAGCAATAAAAAAAAAGATCTTCTGTCAACCTCCATAGCTAAATGCACCCCAAACTCCAATTTTTTAGAACACTGTCATGGTATCAGAGCGTCCATAAGGTTTAACAACTTCCACAACCGATCGTTGCCCATCTTTGTTTTCATCTTTCTCAAACTAGTTCTATTTGCCTGCCCAGATTAAAACTTCATGCTCTATTTGCCCAGCTATTCATCCTCTCCATATATCTGTTTAGCCTAAACACTTCCTTCACAGTTCCTTTGCTGTTTAGCCTACACACTTCCTTCACCATTCCTTAGTTCTACCATACTGTATTGGTTGAATCTTTGTCTCTACTCTTTCTCTGTCTGTTCTTTCTCATTACTTTCCCGGATATAGTCTCTTTCTCCTTCCTCTGCTATCTCATTCTCATGTGCTGAATCCTCTCATCTAGTTATTGTCAAGCTAACTAACATCCTCTTATGGTGTAATCAGGTGCACCTCCTATTTTTAGAACCATGGCCTCCTTGGCTACATGGACGATACTATTTTGGAACCGCCATAGTAGAATCCCACTGATCCTGCAAAGCCAAATTTGGCTCATGTTGGCTGGCAAGCTATTGACCGGCATCTCTACTCTCTCTTGATTTTGTCCCTCACCGATGAGGCCCATGGTGTTATCGTTAGCAAATTGACTACCCGAGATGTTTGGTCGTCACTTGAGAGCAAATTTAGTCACTTACCATGAGCTTGGCATTCAGAAAGAACTTCAACAATTGTAGAGAGGCCAACTCTCCGTTAAGGATTATGCTCAACACTACTTGCTGCTTTGCGACCGCCTCACTGCCCTTGGATGTGTGATTTGCTCTCTCGACCAAAGCCACTGGTTTCTTCGCAGCATTGAATTATCTCAAGACCCTCTCTGCCTTCGGTTTGAGACATTATTGCTAGGGCTAAGAATTTTTAGGTGCTCTATCATCACCTTGTCTCAGGTGTTGCACCTCCAGCCATTACGTTTCCTGCATCTGTTGCACCATCCTCACCGATGTCTGTTTTTACTCCAGTAACTGCTCCAGGATCTGCCTTGGTTCTCTTTTTGGTTCCTGGATCTTCATTCACTCCGATCACTGCTTTGGTTGTGCCCCAAGTGTATGTGTCACTACTACCTTGTAGGCAAACCTTGATACTTGTGCCTTATTTCTCTCCACCGCCCCCGTTCCCGGTCACTGCCCTCATGGCAGCAATTTTTTGCGTGATCATGGTCAAGGCCGTGGCAACTATGTGCCAAGATGTTAAATTTGCTTGCAGTATGGTCATTATACATATGCATGTCGATCTTGCTACTCTTTTCTGACCTTTGCCAGTGCCGTTGCTAATGCCCATGTCGCCACCATGACTTTCCCATTTGATTCTGGTTCGTTCGTCAGCCATGGATTTGGTGGATTTTTTTCTCCTAGAGTTAACTCACCTGGGCCACTCCTCCTGCAATTAACTACTCTGTGTAGGAACTCTATGCTACACTACATGTCATAAGAGTAAATGTGTAGCGGAAGCTTAAGTGAAGTGTGTGCATAACAAAAATTTATGAGTTCCTTCCCCAAGGGTCCATGCTGATTTGCATAACTTCAAAGCAAGAGTAAGGAGAAATTATACCTCTACTTGAAGCTTTCCCAAAGTTCTTTAAGGTATTCTCCTTTGTAGGTGTTCAAGTGACCATCCTCTATGGAAGTCTACACCACCGAAACTCTTGAAAGCCTATACAACACCTTGTATAATACTATGTGTGTGTTTGTCGAGTGCTACCTCCTCACCTATGGTCTAACAAGATGAGAAGAAAATTTTCACAAAATTTTCAATTCCTTCTCACGTTTGCTCTCGAGTAGAGAACTTCTCTTTTTCTTCTATCAAGAAACACAAATGCATAAACCTTAACATATATGGTGTTATCAAGGTGTTTATAGAGTTAGCCATGGCATTAAGATGCAACCACATGTCCATAATAGTGGATTAACTTTTAGTCCTATCCATACATGGTTTTGAAGCACTCATGGTTTTGTAGAAATCTTCTACTCAACCATTATCTACAACTCTTTGTATTGGATGGAATCTCATTGGATATGCATCTTACGCATGTGATCTAATTGGAAGAAAATGGCCACTAACTTGATATATCTCATATATGAAGTTGCAGTAAACTTCCACTAACTCATTAGTAGATTCCAATTTTGATCCAACTAAGATGAGGTCTTGATGTATTAATTATACATCCCACAAACTCTTGGTAATTAGTATTGTGACCCCATTATTAAATTCAAGTCCCTTAAGTTTCAAAAACTTCAATTGGGCCTCTAAACTCTTCCTTAATTATATTTTGACCCCTCAAGAGTTTGATGTTAATGTGTGTGACCCTATAAGTTGTCAATAGCTTGGCAATGGACCATGAATTAACATAATCATATTATGGTTAATAAATTAAACTCTTTTAATTCATTAATCTCTAATTCATGTTCATAGACCATGAGTGACATATAACAATATATCATGGCCACCAGAGAATTGAGATTTATCATGTGGAGACTATTCCTTTCAAGAAGTAGTTCCCGTGTATTATCCATTTACCTTGATCATATCTCAATCTAGCATATAGAGGTAATTTGTCAAACTCTTTTGATATATGCTTTAAATTTCTTGTACTGGAGATCGTGATCTTTGAGTACTGATTAGAAACTCTTTTTTAATCAAACATGTGCTTTGATCAAAGGCTTTACCATGATCTTTACAAGTAGCCATTAGGATATCGCCTCCTAACTATTTAGGAGTGGTGAATCCTTTATTGATCACTCACAATCCTTCCACACTTCGTATCACTCCCAAAACTATCCATTGTTACCCACTTACGGTTTAACTCTATATAGAATCAAAGAGTGACATCCATACTCAAGATTCCATGGTGATCTCAAATCTAAGGATCACTTTTACCTACTATTTTTTAGAGTATCAACCATTGACAATATGGTGAACTCTAGTTGGGTCAATCCATTGTACTTGTCAGCAACAAGCACCCATGTTCTAGCTTAGGTGTCCCTATACCATAGTTGATAAGATCAACTACTCTCTTCAAAAGAAAGCGGCTTAAAACATGCTAACCTATCCGTATTAGTAATGACATGTCTCACTAATACTATTGTTAGGGGGTATTTAGCATTGATAACTTTATTAAAGTGGTCTCATCATCACAATTCCTGGTGATCCACTCTAAGTTATCAATATTAGGGCTTCATTATTCGTTATGCAATAAAAGCATTAAATAGAACAAATAATAAGTTTGCTACAAATCATATACATTGCTATGAAAGTGTTGATACAATGGCTCTATGTGATTGGCCTTCGAGCATAACACTACACTATGTCCTTCTCTACTTTGGGCCATCTACTGCACTGGCCCAGTCTGATCATTATTATGATGCAATTAATTATTCTGGGCCTCCTACCCCAGCCTAGTCTAGCAGATAACTAAATTATGGTGGAAATTATTTTGGGCCTCCAGCCACTGTTCCATTATGCAGACAGCTTAATTATGGTGGAAATTATTCTCGGCCTCCTAACTCGGCCCCATCTGGTAGACAACCGTGGGCTACCCCAACCCAGCTCATACTCCCTTATTCTATTGGTAATTATTTTGGGTTTCCCAATGCCCAGGACCACTCAACAATCACTTATTCTTCTGGACGCAATCTGAACAACCTACAAATGGGCCTTCTGCACATGGGTTGTTTCTCCGTCTGGGCCTCCAATACAATTTGGGTCTATTTTGACTTGATTCTCTAGGCCCATTGGTTTATTGGACTGGCATCATCAACTATCCAAAAAAAAAAAAATATTGGACTGGCATCAACTGGGCCTCCTCCAATGGGCAGTTTTTCCTAGGTTCTCCTATTATTGCTCTGGGAAGCCCCACCATTAGTTTATGTCACCTTGCCTGCTTGATCCTTTGCCATCTCAGGTTGCCGCTCCAATCGCTCTTCCGACCACCCCTTAGACTGGTTCCTATGGCTCTTCGGTTTCTTATTGGTATATGGATACGAGTTCTATTGCTCACATGACCTCTTCCCTCATGCCGCTCCTTACATGGGTAAGGCCTTTGTTGCTGTTTGTAATGGTGTTCCTTTGCCCATTACTCACATTGGTACTGATTTATCTATTTCTTCTATACCTTTACTGGATGTTCTACCGGTCCCTCATCTCACTAAAATTCTATTATCTATTAGTAAGTTGACCTCTGATTTCTTTCTTGCTATTACTTTTATTGCTCATTGCTATTAATTTATGTACTTGAACGCAACATCCCACTTTTGTCTCATTGCTTAAGACCTGTCAGCTTCGCAACTCTTTCGATTTGTGGCATGCTAGGCTTGGTCACATGTCTTCTCATATTGTGTCTTTGTTAAGTCGGCATGGTCGCATTTTGTTTTCTTCATCGCCCCATCCCCTTATCATTGTGTCCCTTGTGAAATGGCTAAGAACCATCGTTTACTTTTTATACCAAATGAATATCGTGCCTTTTAACTGCTTGATTTTGTGCATTGTGATCTTTGGGGTCCTTTCCTTTATTTGTCTGTGCATGGCTATCATTATTGATGCAACCTTAGTTGCACCCAACCCATCAAGTGAAGGAGCATCCAAGTGAAGCTTTTGAAGAGTCCAAAGATGGCATGAAGGAGCAAGAGAGGTGTGATCCATTAATGCTACCCGATGGACCAATCACACGCCTAAGGGCCACGATGTTCAAGGAGGCTTTAAACTTGTTGATCCAAGAATCATGGGCTCAAGAAGATCAAGATGGACCCCACGGCTCATCTACACTAAGTGGGACCCACAACCTATTTGACAAAGCTCAGCCCATCAACATAATCCAAGTCACGACCCAATATAAAAGCCCAAGTCACAACCCAACATGTGAGGATGACGTCCAACAAATTGAAGACATACAAATAAAAAACGTGTGGGCTAAAGGGACAAGCTGTGAACATGACTTGGTCATGAGGAGAGAAGATAAGGGTGGATAAGGAAATTCCCTTCACAAAGGATATCCAAAAGATTATTTCCTTATCCAAGGAAAATTAGATTAGGTTATTACTTAGTTTACTTTTATCTAAACTAGGACTCTTTCCTATCTAGTAGTACACCAAAACTCGAGTCCATTCTCCTATATAAAGGGGTCGATCGAAGCATTGTTAGACACTTCAAGTTTTATGCAATTTTGTGTGATTTGTATTCTCTTTTGGTTTTAAACCTTCTTCAATTTATCTTTTCTCTTTTTAAGTGGCATCATGTTCTTAAACTTACATTCGATTCTTGGTTGGTACAATTAGTTACCTTCAGGGGGTCGTTTGTGGCGTCTTTATCCTTACCAAAATCATGACTTTCCTTGGTAGAAACAACAAATTCGTTCATTTTTTTCTTGAAATATCGATCTAGTTGTAGAGTCTTGTACTCTTGCTTATTTTCAACAAAAAAGTATTTCGATTTAAAAGTTGAAGTAAGGCCTATTCAAATATATATATATATATGAGATTTCAAGGACAAAAATAGCTCTTCATCGAAAGCTATTGCAATCAACAAGAGATCTATTACAGTGAGTTGTTTGATTCTGTTTGGTCGAATTTTCAGTCATGAGTTGAGTCCTTCCATACTCAAATTCAAGACCCACATATTCAAGTTAGGTACCTTTCTATAATTCTGAATATTGAATTAAGTTCCAATTGTTCTATGATTATTGTTTGGCTTGATAAAAGATTTGATTTGAAGTTGGCTAAAACCATATTGAGAATACTTGAAAGGTTAAAGACAGAGTGGTGAGGTTCAAGAGAGGATAAAAATCGATTTGAGTGATTATTTTTGAGCGCATACACGTGAGGGAGTGGTAAGGTTTTTGGTTACTAACCTTTTCCTTGTAGGTACAAAGCATGTCTTTCAAAGACAAATCCATGAGTAAATCAACAAAGGGTGATATACCTCCAATGGCTAATCTTGAGCAGGTGATTACCATCCTATGATGTTTAGTCATGGTGAAAGAGGAGTCTTAGGAACAAATGACACGAATAGAAAACCGTATGAATAATGAAGAATCCACAAGCCAGAGCTCCAAACCCGACCCCAAGGAGCCGTCCCTTGATGGAGGTCAAACCATGGCTAATCAGTCACCAAATTCATTTGAACACGACGGTGAGCAGCATGATGATCGTGAGGAGTTGGATGCATTGCCCGATGGCTTTGAGGAGGTACGTGAACTCTGTGGTCGAGGAGCTCGAATCAACTGTGGGGACATGAGGGTACAACAACCGAGAAGGCCCCTTTATCAGACTGCTCAAGATACTGGCTAACCGAGACGTGCTCATGAGGATCACCTTGGAAATGTGAAAATCAAGATACCTACCTTCCAAGAGAGTAATGATCAAGAAGCATATTTGGAGTGGGAGATGAAAGTGGAGAAAGTGTTAGAATTCCATGAATATACTGAACGTCAGAAGGTAAAACTCGCATCTATTGAGTTTACTGACTATGCAATCACATGGTGGAATCAGGTGTTGAACAATAGGAAACACCATGGAGAACCACCACTTGAGGATTGTGAGGAGATTAAACGAATCTTGAGGAGAAGGTTTGTTCCTAGTCACTTCTACCGTGAGATCCATCAAAAGTTGCAAAGATTGGTGCAGGGTTCTAAAAGTGTTGAGGAGTTCTACAAGAAGATGAAGTTACTCTTGATAAGAGGCAACATTCAGAAGAATCGTGAGGTTACTATGGAACGTTTTCTTCAGGGATTGAATCGAGAGATAGCTGATGCTATTGAGTTGTAACACTATGTACAGTTGGAGGATTTGCTCTAACAAGCCATCAAAGTAGAAAAGCAGCTAAAACATAAGATTGTGAAGAAAGCGAGCTTTAACACTACACCTAATACATCGTGGAGGTCGAATCCAAAGTGGGATAAATCGTGTCCTAATTGGGAAAAATCTAGTTCTAAGCCTTCCAAGAAGTCTGATGCAAAATCTATGGCTAAAAAAGGTACTTCTACACCCTCTACAACAAGACATCGTGATATTAAATTTTTCGAGTGCCAAGGTTTAGGTCATATTGCGAGCCAGTGCCCAAACTAACGAGTCATGCCACTCAAGGGAGATGGAGTGATCTCATATGACGATGAAGCTAGTGAGCACGGTTCGTACAATGGTGAGTCCGATCATGATGAGGCTGAGGTAGTGGCTAGAGAGTTGTTAGTAATTAGAAGAGCATTGAGCGTGCAAATCAAAGAGGAAGATGATCAAACATAGCATGAGAACCTTTTTGATACTCGTTATTTTTTTGACAGTAAGGTTTGCAATGTCATTATAGATGGAGAAAGTTGTGCAAATGTGGCGAGCTCTTGGTGCAAAAGAGGCGAGCACTTGGTGCAAAAGATCAACTTGGAGAACTTCAAACATCCAAAGCCATATAGGCTTCAATGGCTGAATGATAGTGAAGAGATGAATGTGGTAAAACAAGTGATGGCTCCTTTGAAGATTAGAAAGTACGAAGTTGAGGTCCTTTGTGATATAGTGTCCATGGTTGCATGTCACATACTACTTGGTCGACCATTGCAAAGTAACACATGATGGGTGCACAAATATATATTCTTTTTGTCATAGAGGTAGGACTATTGTACTTGTACGTTTACCTCCAAAACAGGTCAATGAGGACCAATATAAATTGAGAGAATTGAGAGGAAATGAGAGAGAGAAAAAAAAAAAAAAGGAAAAGAAGCCATGAGAGAAAAAAAAGAGTGAAAAAAGAAAGAAAGAAACAGAATTAGAGAAAAAAAAAAAGAGATATGTTTGGCCTAAAATAGTGAGCTTAAGAGTTTTCTACATTCTCGTGATATTGTACCTTTGTATAAGGAAGCATTAATCACTACTAATCAACTAGCTGGTACTATGCCAAGCAAAATTGTCTCTCTTTTGCAGGAATTTGAAGATGTGATGCCTCAGGAGCTACCCCACGGTCTATCCCCTATCCGTGGCATTGAACATGCATTCACTAGTTTAAGCTTGTCACAAAGACTAATCACAAATAGCCCTAAACGTGAAACTCACATTCATCTACATAAAATCAGTCACCCATCTGTCAACTTAGAAGTATAACAATACATTACCTAATACCTAGGTAGCTGGTTGTATCACTAGGTCCAACTTAAAAACCAACCTCCTAAACAACACTTGCCATTCCTCGTGAGAGCCTAGATATCTGGTGGGGTCACAGTGGTCCCTCTTAAAAACCAATCATAGACAACCGCACATAAGCACGATTACTATAGATTTTCTTTTGATATTCAAAATTTATGGTAATATAATTATCTAAATTAAATTACTAACACATAGTTAATATTTATTTTCAGAAACAAAATTTGAAAGTTTATTTATTAACATAATAAACACTTAATATATTCAGAATACAGAATTTGAAACTATTCTAATTCACATGATGGGCAGAATTAACATATTTAGAAAACAAAATCTGAGAGAATATCCTAATTCTAACAATTAGCATGTGAAAAAAAGAATCAACATAAAAGAATTTAACTAAGGCTTAAATCATGCAAAATTCAAATTAACCAACATATTTCAATTTATGAAAAAAAAATGCATAGACAAATTGGGCCGGCCCATTCCAATTAACAAATAATGGAATTTGGGTCGGCAATAAAAGAAATTTTCGGCCCAATCCAATTGACAAACAATTGAATTGGGTTGATAAGGAAAATAAATAAAAAGTACTTGGCCGACCCAATACAATTAACAAATAATTGTATTTGGGTCAACCCAAATACCGTGTGGAGAAGGTTTCTTAAAATCAAGAAATTCTTCCCTTTGTTTCACTCATGATTTCCATCTCTTCCCGTCGCCAAACTCTAGCTATCGTCCCGTATCTTCACTATTGTCGTGAGATTCTTTCATTGTTGCTTGAAAATCATTTCCTTATGAGGTCAGAGAACAGACCTCTCACCGCTTCGCTGAAGGAATGTTTCTTTACTACCATGATACTGAAAATTTTCTTACCCAAATGACAGACAATTGTTCTGTCGCCGACTTCTGCCCGTTCATTTAGAAGGGTCATTCAACCGTTTTTCGTCGATTCTCTGTAAATATTCACACAGATTTGCAAAAAAACGTGATGAGATTTGGCATATTTGTCTTTACATTTGATTTTATGACTGATCTGCAGATGAGTGTAGAAGCTGCAAATCAAGAGTATTCAAAGAATGCAGCTTTCTCCAAATGACGCTAACGGAAGTAGTAAGCAGAGCAGAGAAAACAATTGGACCAATCTGTGAAAATCCAATTAGGGCTTCTCGCCAATTGCACCAGCGTGTCTTATACACAAGTCCTGGTAGCTCAAGTGGTGAGAACTACACTTCACAAAATGTGAGGTCCAGGGATCGATACCCACCTGGGTCGCAAAACGGAAACGGCCTCTTTGTATAATTACAAGGGTAAGTCCGCGTACATCAGACCCCCCAGACCCCAACTTAGTTGGGAATATACTGGGTAAAGTTGCAGTTGCAGTTGCAGTTGTCTTATACACGTATACATTCTACTGTTCATTCTACATTATTGAATCACGCCTAATTCAATAATGAAAAGGCTATAATGTTTTTACAAGTAAACGGATTAAATTGTAGCCTCACGATTACGCTGGATCGAACGCCTGCTGCTTGTCACGCTGCAAAACAGAGTTCTCTAGGATGAATTCTGTTCTGTTCTGATCACTGGAGTTTAGTGAGGGATCTACATCATGGAATGTCAACACCCTCTCCTCAAGAGGAGCATCCCAAAGGCTCATCTTGGAGAACAAGCTGATGAACTGCGAACGAGATAAATTTTTGGTGAAAGAATCCGTATGTTGTAGCATGGTGTTGATGTAACTGGGGATGATGAATCTGGCTTTGAATTGATCTCGGACGACATGGCAGTCAATTTCAATATGTTTGGTGCCCTCGTGGAAGATTAGATTGGAAGTGATCGCAATCGCAGCTCTACTGTCACACCATAGTTTGACTGGGAGCGGCAAGAGCAGATTGAAATCCTGCATCATGAATTTTAACCACAAGAGTTCACGAATTGACTGAGTTGTTGAACGGCGTAAGTAAGATCCGGCCGTGTGTAATTAAGATAGAGCAACCGGCCAATAAAGCGCCTATATTTTTCAGGGTTATGGTAGAGTGGGGACTTGTCTTCGTCAACAGCAGGAAATTTCAGTTCCTGTGGAAGAGGAGTAGACCCTGGATTGGAGTCTATGTACCCTGCATCAGTGAGTAATTCCCAGATATACTTTTTCTGGTTTATATATAAGCCTTCAGGGGAACGTGCTAGTTCCATTCCTAGGAAGTAACGTGCTTCACCAATGTCTTTGACAGTGAAGGTGTTGTTTAGAAATTCCTTCACTCGGTTCAATTGCTACAAATCTGATCCGGTTATCAGGATGTCATCCACGTAGACAAGTAGGAAAATCTGGTTTGTGGAATGTTGCAGTGTGAAGAAGCAGTGGTCATTATAGGACTGCTTGAAACCGTACTTCTTGAGGGCATTGGTGAACTCTTGGTTCCATTGTCGGGACGCCTGTTTAAGTCCATACAAGAATTTTTTCAACAAACACACTTGACCTTTTCTAGCTTTGCTGTAGCCTTGAGGAGGATGCTTAAATACTTCTTCATGAAGATTTCCATGTAAAAATGCATTGTTCACATCTAAGTGATGGATAGGCCAGTCTTTGGAAGCAGCTACAGCTAAGAGCAAGCGAACAATCACCACTTTTGCAACAGGACTGAAAATTTCTTCAAAATCCTGGCCTTCTATTGGACTGTAGCCTTTGGCAATGAGTCTTGCCTTATACCTATCCACAGATCCATCTGGTTTACACTTGATTCGGTAGATCCATTTGCACCCTATTGCTCTTTTTCCTTAAGGAAGTTCTGTAAGATCCCAGGTATGATTTTCTTCTAGTGCTTGTAGTTCCTCTTCCATAGCTTCTATCGACTTTTGATTGTTGCGTGCCTGCCTGAAATGTGTAGGCTCATGGACTGTAGACAAGTTAGTCATGAAGTCAATGATATATGTTGGTAAAAGCATAATGTTCATCAGAGGGAAGAGGTGAGGTGTTTGAGTTTGATAAGCAGAAGAAGCTGGTCTCATAATCTTTTAGAAGTGTTGATGGTGCTTTGTTTCTTTGACTTCTGTGAAGAAACATGACAGGGAGATGTAATTGTGTGATTTTGAATATAATATTTTAAAAATATTATCAGGTGAGATAATTAGATAAGTAATTTCTTCTCTATAAAAAGTTTATTCTTCTTCTATTTACGGAAATAATTTCTATTTGATTGATCGGATCAATATTTATCTTGTGTGGAAAAGAAAGTGTGAAATAGAGAGAAAATAGCATATTCCACGTAGAAGTTGAAGTTTCAATCTAACCCCTCAAATGAGGTAAAAACGATCTATTTATAGGCCAAATATTCTTGACCCCGAAGGATACTTGGCCGCCAAGCACACTTGCCCCCCCAAGGGGAGTGGTCTTCGAAACCAAGTAAACTTGGAACCTACATTACTTAGACAACATGAAATTTAACTTGTGAATGAAGAAATTGATCCTTGATAGCTGAAATAATGCACGACCCTCTAACTGAGAGGTCTCAGGTTTGATATTTAGGGGTATGTTTATTTACCAATAAAAAAAAATTGTGAAAAAAGAAAATCCCACGAACGGGCTCTTAATGGGCTTTGGGCATGCTCTTTCAAGATGTAAACCTTTATTCTTTGGGCTCTATTTACTTGGCCTGATCATGAGCCTCGAGTTAATGGTGTAACAATAGTAATCACAATATTGTTAGAGTGAGAGGCGTATTCAAGAAATTAAATGAATGGGGGTCAAATTTTTTTGGTTTGGGCAAAGTATGTCAGGTTGGATCTGATCCTATCGAGTATGCCATTCAGAAGTTGTGGTAGAAATTGAAAAAGTCAAAATAAATAGAATCGATCATCGATAAGAGAGTAACCAATAAAAGCATAAAGTTGAAAAATGGAATAAAGAGGAATGGTGGGCCTTTACTTTCTGAATTTCAAGTTTTGAAACAAATGAATAAGAAATATTTTCCATGCTAGCATTGAAAACTGTCATCGCTGTTGTTATTGTTTTCACCTGTTTTTTTAACAAATCCCCTCAAATTTCCACACTTAGTCATAATAAAGAAAATGACATTATATTTTTTTTTGTAAAGTTTTAGATTAGTTCATCATCAAAAATGTGCATATAGATTCCAAATACAACAAACACGATAAAAGCAAATAAATTGAAACAATAGAGTAATTACTAGGGCTAAGGTGTCGACGAGAAAAATGCGCTTGCCGCTAGACTTCAAAAGGTTAGGCAAATAACATTGGTTCTTCGTCGCACCGTCGGCCTACAAGTCGCCGCGAATGCGGGGGCCATCCGACATTACTGCGAACATTTGATACTGAGACAACCACAATTTTGCATCAATAGCTAGCTTCCTTACGATAGAAACAATTTCAGAAGTTGGAATTTGATTGACCACCAATGCAGGAAATTAAACTGCCAGAAATAATTATATTAAAGAACTATAAAAATATATTAAAGTTGTCCAAAAAAAATATGAAAACAAATTCTATTAGAATTGATAAATTGTCATCAAGGTTTTATGGTGTAATAGTCAATACTCTGCACTTTGACCTTGGTTCGACACCTGGTAGGACCTCAATTTTCTTTAGGGGCGGATAACGGTAATAGCGGTAACGAAATGGCCTTATCCGTTACCGTTATCGCTAAGGTAGCGGATGAAGGTGGCGGATCCGTTACTGCTATCGCCATCCACTATTCCGCTACCACTATTCCACTACCTTAACGGTAACGGTAACGGAATAACGATAGCGGAAATCCTCTACTTCATCTTCATACAATATATTGACGGAATAGCCGAAATCCGTTATTGTTACCGCTACTTAAAAATTGCCCTAAATCGTTACCGTTCTGTTAGCGTATTCTAAAATCATAACCGTTACCGCTATTTGCGCCTTTAGCGGCAGCGGTAACGTTAACGGTAACGAATTTTTGCCAATTCCGCTATCCGTTATCTACCCCTAATTTTCTTATTTTGCTTTCTAAAAAAATTAATTCATAAAACGCCCAAGAAATCTCTTTCTGTTTCTAAAAATTTGCTGAAGAGCCATAATAGGACGGGCTCTTTGAATTCAATGTTTTGAATATAATGTTTTAAAAATATTATCAGGGTCAGGTAATTAGATGAATAATTTCTTCTTCTACTACTTACCAAACAAAATGTTTATTCTTCTTTTTTGGAAATAATTTCTATTTGATCGGACACAAAAAAAAATCAAGTAAATGAAATTTAATAATCCAACTGAAAGAAAGTGTGAAGTAGAGAGAACGTCTCAATTTATTCCAGGTAGAAGTTGTTGTTACAATACAAAACCTCCAATGTGGTAAAAACTATCTATTTATAGGTCAAATATTCTCGACCCCCAAGGACAGTTGGCCCCCAAGGAGAGTGGTCTTGGAAGCTGAGTAAACTTACATTACTTGGACAACATGAAATTTTTTTTTTTTTAGGTAAGAGACAACATGAAATTTAACTTGTGAACGAAGAAATTAAAGTAAACATTGCTAGCTTAAGTAGTGGATGACCCTCAAACTAAAAGGTCTTGCGCTCGATATTTAGGGTGTGTTTGTTTACTTATTAAAAAAATGTAAAAGAATAAAATCCCATGGATGGGCTTTGAGCATGCACTTCTAAGATTTTCTTGGCCTGATAATGAGGCCACTTAATGGGGTAATATTGTTAGGGCCCGTTTACTAGACAGAATTATGCGTCATTATGATAGAATTAGAGCGCAATTCTATGTTTACTAGACACACAC
>JAOWBN010207034.1:0-14262 GCA_028565015.1 Pinguicula moranensis | reverse complement strand
GGGGGGAGCACGGACCCCCCGGCCTTAGGCCTGTATGTGGGAGAAATTCAGAAGTAGGGCTCCCATTAACAAGTATTGAAAAGGAGGCAGACAACATGATCTTTGCAATCCAACCAATCCATGCCTCCGGAAAGCCCATGTGCTGCTTTGTGGGCAAAAGAAAGGACCAATTTAGTGTATCCAATGCCTTCTCGAAGTCCACTTTGAATATTATGGATGTTTTCCCTAACTTTATCAATGGACTCATTATCTATGAGGATGTTGTCCAGTAGCTTCTTCCCTTTGATGAAGGCCATTTGGTTGGGGGAGATAACCTCATCCAGAACTGCTGTCAGTCTTCTTCCAAGTGTTTTGGAAATCATTTTTTTCATAGAAACAGTAAGAGTGATTGGCCTAAAGTCTTCCACTGTCATTGGGTTGGTTTTCTTGGCAATGAGTGTAATGTGTGCAACATTAGAATCTGTCGCAACTCTGCTATTTTTATAGAACTCCTGCAGCATCAGAAGTATTTCATCCTTGAATACGTAGCTGAAATGTTTGAAAAAATAGAAGTTTAGACCATCCGGGCCTGGACTTTTATTGCTGCCACGTGAGTTGAGGGCTTCAAACATCTCCTTCTCAGTGAAAGGTGTGATTAGATAGTTCCTTGCCGTGTTTGGTAGCTTTCTGAACAGGTTGTTTTGAAGTATTGGTCTGAGCCAATAATCTTCCCTAAATCTTCTTTGCTTGTGGATTTTGAAACAATTTTTTACCTCCTAAACATCTTCTAGCCAGGTTTGATTGTCCCACGTTCCTGTGATGGTGCTCCTGCTTCTGTGTTTATTAGTGCATCTATGGTAATAGGCAGTATTGGCATCACCTTGTTAAAGTCACTGAATTCTTTATTTTTGGTAGGATGTAGTGTCCAACTGTTGAGTCACTTTATATAATTCATCCTTAAGGTTTTGTGTCAGCTGTTGTAGATCATCCGAGATGGTATCACCAGATTCAACTTGTAGTTCTAACTGTCTGAGTGAGTATTTTCTTATTGTAGATAGGTTCCTTGGGGAATCTGAATTCCATTTCCTAATTCCTGATCTAATTTCATTGATCTTGTGCATAAGTCTCTGAACTACATACCTAAAATTACATAGCTGATTCCAGAGATGCTCTACAAGGTTGTTGTAGCTATCATCTTCTAACAAACAGTTTAGTACCCTAAAAGGTTTGGGACCCCAGTCTTTGACTGCTAAGTGTAGAGCTATCGGGATGTGATCCGAGTCATCCTTATCCAGTTTTGTTCGTGTCCAGTCTGATGAGGAGGACATTCACACATCATTGAGGAGGAATCTGTCAAGTCTACTTCTGCATCTCAATGAGCAAGGATACCATGTATATTTCCTTCTATCCATGGGAAGGTCATGCAGTCCTAGGCTACTAGTAAATCCCTAGAATGCCATTATTTTAGCACTATAACTTGAGAGGGAGGACCCTTTCCTCTCTTTCAGATGTAGGAAAACATTAAAGTCCCCAAAGATACTCCATTTTTCCTGTTATTTACCATAGTATTGTTCCTGTAGTTCATGCCAGTTGGATGACTTAGATTGTATATAAGATGGCCCGTAAGTTTACCATATTGCATTGCACCGAGTCATTGGTCCATGTGGCTGAGAGTCCAAGAAACCCAGTCCCCAGAACAAGCTCGTCCTTACAAATTTATTCTTATTCCAAATGCATAGTAGTCCCCTTGGTTTCCCTATGGACCCACTGTAAGCCCAATCAAACTCATCATTATACCAATGTCTATGGCATAGGTGTCTATTTATCACCTCAAGTTTAGTCTCTTGAAATCCAATGAAGTCAACTTGTTGTTGCATTATCAGTTGTTGTAGTCTCTTCCTACTTCCTTGACCTCCAAGTCCTCTGACATTATAAGTTATCAACTTCATTATGGATGCATTCTGCCTGTTGCTTTTCTGGGCCATTTTAGAGCTTTTCTGCTTCTGCACTGTTTGGTTGATACTGGAGAACTTGGCAAGTGCAGAATTAGCAGCTGCATGAGAGGATCCATAGTGTATTCCAAATTCTTCCCAAAGATATATGATCTTATCAATCTCCTGATGGTCCTCCGCATAGCCTCCACTTCCCTTCTAGCTTGGCTTCTCATTCTTGGACCTGATTCCCTTAGAGCACTTTTTTTTTCTTATCCTTTAAGGAGCTGTTGTTGTTGTGTCCTTTCTAGGGGATACTTGTTTTGAGAGTGGAAGAAAGCTTTCTACAGATGTATTAAGTTTAGTCTCAGCAAGATAGGCAGCGAGAGGTTCCACAGTAGCAGCCGGGACAGTGTAGTTGTCATTACTGGTGGTTGCTTTATGGTCATCTGCAGCCTGTAAGGACAATTGCTTATTATATGACCGATTGTCTTTGCTAGATTTGGAGGTTGATTATGGCCACCATTCTAGTTTAATAGGGCTCAAGATGTGCTGATTAGGTATAGAACTATCAACACCATACTTCTCTGCAACAGGGGAGGTCTCTCTGTTTACCTGTTCTGCATGACTGTTACTTGGCATGGACTGTTGGTCAGCACTGTGTGCTGAGGCAGACTGAAAGCTTGTATCTATTTCAATTGACTCCACTGTATCTATGTTGTCCTCAGAGACGGATGATGAAAGCTCTGACCAAGCAAAACTAGACTTCATAGCTTTAACAAACTCCCTGATGTATACCGTATATCTTATGCTGTTGATTTCTATTGTCAAGGAAGGTGGAATAGTCGGATTAATACGGAGATCAAGTAGCATTTAAGCTTCTTCTAGCTGAGATTGCTTCTCAGTTTGAGAATCAAGGCATATAAAGGTCCCTAGTTGTTGTCCAATCTGTTTGAGCAGCCCCTCTTCCCATGCAATCAGAGGGAGATCATAGAGTCTGATCCATACTAGTCTATTGCTTGATACCATGTCTTCATATTCAGACCAAGTGACTAGGGGTCCTTTGAGCCACATAGAGAGCCATCTCTGTTCATGCTTCAGTAAGTTAGGGAGATCACATCTCTATTCCTTTCATATTAAGACTTTGTCGAATCCCATGGCACTAACAATGATGTTATGAGAGCAAGCTCTTTTATATTCCAGTTGGAAATCTAGGAGTTTGTGAATAGTTTTCAATTTACCAACTCTTCCAAAGGACAGCCAATAGTAGCTACTGGCATCACAAACCAGCTTAAGGGGGATGTGGTTCCCTGCATGTTTTGTATTTGGGAGTTTTGAACCATTCGAGTAATCTTAACCTGCTGAGTTACCTCGTTTGGGTTAGAGATCAGGGCATGGCTAGGCCTTGATGTTTGATCCTACTGAAGTTTATTGAGTGATACTGGAATCCATTGCACTAGTCCTTGACATTACCTTAGGTGGGTGGCTATGGATGCCTTTGTGAACATACTTATCATGAGTGATAGGAGCAGCACCAAACTTGGCTAGATTGCCTCTGAGTTTGTGGTGTTCAATCCAGGTATTGTTCCGGGCATAGAGCAATCTGTTCATGTCCTGAATGTTAATAAAGTCAGCAAAACCAAAGGGTAAACCATCTCTACCTTTTTTCTTACAATACGTAAAGTGTGTAACGTACCATGTTTCTTCAGGATGGTTTCTAGACTCAGAAGAACCAGGTGGAAAATTAGATATAAAGAATGTACCATTTTTTAGTGTTGCTAGGTTACCTCTCTTTGTATGAGTTGCTTGATCAACTTTAGTAGGTTGAGTTGCTGGACCAGATACTGGTTGAACGTTCTGTGATCTAAGAGCTCCAGCATAGGTGAGGTCAGGTTCCACTCTCCAAGGTGGAGGAGGTACGTACTGAGGGCCTAATCTTGTATGGATAGGACAAACATGTCTTACATTGAGACGTCATGCATAAGATATGGAAGCTTCGTCCCTTTTGTATTTGCTATAGTTGGTTTGCCTTAGGCCACACGAAGCCATCCATGTTCATTGCTTCCTAAGGTAATCCCTCCTCATTTTTCGGGCCTGATAGAGCGGGATGCTCCATGGATCTGCCATTTCGGTTGACAATTTATGAGTTTTGCGAGAGTAGCACTATATTGTTACAGTAAGGTGGGGAAGAAATAAGATAGAGGGGTGTGTTTTGGAGGTCTCCCCTGGAATCAGTGGTATCCCCGGGGAGAGGAGGGTGAGCACGAGTGGAAAACATAGGAAGAAGGCGTCGGATGATTCATGGATTCATCAGATGGTTCTATATAATATTTTTACGAGTTTTCTCTCCGTACGTCGAACCCTCATGAACACCCCCTTCCTTTCCAAATCTTGAAAAGATATTATTGCGCAAAAATTTCAGCACCACTGCCGCGTCACTAGTGGGGGTGGTTATTGCCTAAACCCATTTGGATACAATGTCCACTGCTACCAATATGTACTTATGACCCACAGACAGAGGAAATGGCCCCATGAAATTAAGTTCCCATACATCAAAGACGTCAACTTCTAGCACACATTGCTGAGGCATTTCATTCCTTTTTGAGATTTCATCATATTCTTTGGCATCTGCCACATTTGTTCACAAACACTTGTGTATCTTTGAATAGTGTAGGCCAATAGAATCCACTATGCAGTACCTTGGTTGCGATCCTTTTGCCTCCGAAGTGTCCCCCACATTCCAATGCATGGAAGTGAGTCAGAATAGAATGCTTTTTTTCCTCTAGAACATATCTGCGAATCACTTGATCTCAGCATTATTTGTACAGTAATGGCTCATCCCACGAATATGACTTCACTTAATAGAAGAATATCTTCTTTTGTTGCCTTGATGATCCATAAAGAATAATCTTTCATGCAAGATAGTTTGCAATGTCTGCAAACCATGGCTCTGTACTTGGATAGCCAACAGTCTTTCATCTGGGAAGTATTCATTGATTGACAATTTGTCCATCTGACTTGCTGTAAGGTTTTCCAGGTGTGAAATATGATCTGCTACTACATTTTCATATCCCTTCTTGTCTTTGATTTCAACATCAAACTCTCGTAGGAGCAAAATCCATCTGATCAACCTTGGCTTTGCATCCTATTTCACCATAAGATATTTGATGGCAGAGTGATCAGTATAAAATACTACTTTGCTTCCCAAAATGTAGGGTCTGAATTTGTTAAATGCAAACACACCTACTAATAGTTCTTTTTCTGTGGTGGCATAGTTAATTTCAGGGGCACTCAATGTTCTACTTGCACAGTAAATTGTACGAAATACTCTATTTTTCCTCTGCCCAAAGCTCATACTGCATAGTCACTTGCATCACACATGATTCCAAATGGCTCACTTCAGTCAGGTGTATCAATGATAGGTACAGTGATCAACTTATTTTTCAAAAAATTGAATGGTTTCAAACAATTATCCTCAAACTCAAAATTGGCATTTTTTTCCAGCAGCTTGCATAGTGTCCTGGTGATGTGTGAAAAATCTTTAATGAATCTTCTATAAAAAACTGCATGGTTTGGTGATGGACTTCAATTTTTGTGCTGTCAACTTCTATCCCAAAACTTGACACCTTGTGTCTGACCACAATTCCTTCCTGTACCATGAAGTGACATTTTTCCCTGTTGAGTACTAAATTTGAAGTTTTACACCTTGTCAGCACCAATTATAAAATTTCCAAATATCCTTCAAATGATGGTCCCACCACAGAGAAGTCATCCATGAAGACTTCAATAATGCGCTTCACCATGTCAGAGAAATTAGAGGTCATGCACCTCTGAAAGGTGGCTGGAGCATCGCAAAGTCCAAATGGCATTTTGCGGAATGCTAATGTTCCATAAGTGCAGGTTAATGCAGTCTTCTCCCGATCTTCAGGTTCTATGCAAATCTTGTTGTATCCAGAGTATCCATTCAGATAGCAATAAAATTCATTTCATGCTAGTCGATCTAACTTTTGATCAATAAAAGGTAGTGGATAGTGATTCTTTCTCGTAGCATTCTTCAGTGCTCTATATCCTTAGATATTATCCATCTAGTGACTATCCTTTTGGGGATAAGTTCATTCTGCTCATTGACTTTCACTATCATTCCTCATTTCTTTGGGATACACTGGACCAGACCAATCCAACTACTATCCGAGATAGGATATACCACTCCAGCATCCAACCATTTCAAAATTTCCTTCTTAACTACCTCTTTCATTATGGGATTCAACATTCCTTGGGAAGCCACCCCTGGTTTGCTTTCTTATTCCAACAATATTCTGCGCATGAACACAAATGGATTAATTCCTTTTATATCTTCCAAGGTCCATCCTATGGCACATTTGTGATCCCTAAGCATATATAGGGGACTGTCTTCATGTTGATGTGATAGAGAACTTGAGATGATCACTAGCAAAGTCTCATCATTGCCCAAGAATGCATACTTCAAATGTGTGGGCAATGATTTGAGCTCTAAAATAGGTGGTTGCTGGATTGAAGTGTTTTGCGGTGCTAGACTTTCTCCCAAATATTCAAAATAGGCATTTGTATAACTTCCATTAGCATCCAACCAATTGACATATTCGTTGACTCCAGGCTTTTCCAGAGTAATGAGATCAGTACTAACTAAACGATTCTCCAAATCACTCCGTTGACATGCATAATCAGGCTAGCTGAATTATTCAGTAGTTTCAACACTCAAACAATCTTCTTTGTGGTTATGATATTTCATTACCCGGAACACAGTACATTTAACCTCTTCACCTTGGACTTTGAGGATCGGCTTTCCTCTTTGGACATCAATGAGAGCACCTCCTGTTGTTAGAAATGGCTTTCCCAAAATAATAGAAATGTCTTTATCTTCCTCCATATTCAGAATAATGAAATCAACTGGAAAGATAAATTTACCCACTTTGATGAGGACATCTTCAATGATTTCTATGGATGTTTGCTGGATCAATCCCTCAGATGTAAAGATATTATAGCAGGTCTACTTTAGCTAATCCCAACTTCTAAAAAATAGACCGAGGCACAAGATTAATACATAAGCCTAGATCACACAAAGCTCTAGCAAATGTGGAATTTTCATTGAATTAGGGGATAGTAAACTTCTCTAGATCTTTTAGCTTTTGTGGTAACTTCTTTTGGAGAATGGCGCTGCATTCCTCCGTGAGTGCAACAATATCATAATATCTAAATTTCCTCTTATTGGACAGAATGTCCTTCATGAACTTCACATAACATGGCATCTGCTCCAAAACTTCTGCAAATGGAATATTAATATGCATTTTTTTACAAGCATCCAAAAACTTTTGGAATTGTTTGTCCAATTTCCCTTGTTTAATCTCTGTGGAAATGGAACTTGTATTTTCTCTTCTTTCTTCTTCTGAGGTATCACTTCTTCAGACTTTGTAACTTCTTCTTTTTCGGCAGGTGGAGTATCATTGGGTATAATTTCCACATCTTTCCCACTTTTCAAAGTTATAGCTTGGCATTCCTCCTTAGGATTTACCTTAGTGTTGCATGGCAATGTTCCAAGGGGTCTCTCTGCTTGCTGCTTTGCTAGCTATCCTACATGAGCTTCCAGATTCCTCATAGCTACTGTTTGATCCTTGAAGGTAACCCTTGTTTCTTGCATAAATCCTTGTGAAGCGGTGGCCAATTGTGCCACCAAATCTTAAAGGTTTTGGTTGTTCTTTGCAGTCAAACCACCTGAGTGATCAGATCATCTGATGACAAGCGCTGCGGTTGTGGGTTTTCTTGTGGCCTATGCATCTTTGGCTGACATTGGAAAGGACTTGGTCCTTGAAATGGCATCTGTCCAGGAGTGTTTAGCACATTTTGATTGTTACTCCATATAAATAGGGATGATCATTCCTTCTTGTATTGAAGTTTTGGTATCTTGGTTGGTATGATACATAATTCAGTTGCTCCATAGGATTGTTATCTATTGGTGATAGCTCCTAACACTGATCTTTATGATGTGGTATTCCACACCTCTCACAGGAGAATTATTGAACTTCCATTACTCGTCTTGATACTCCATTTTGACTAAATAAGGTTTCAATCCTTGATCTCATGACATGCATTGCAGCCGTCAGTGCCTCCACCTTATTTACTTCATATTTTCCTCCCATTCTTCTGCTACTTTCTCTCTCAGTGAGACATCTACGACAACTCTGAGCCATGGTTTCTAAAAGTGTGTAAACTTCATTGTATAATTTTTTCATAAATGTGCCATTGGCTGTTGCATCCATTTCTCTTTTGGTGGTGGTGTCCGATCCATTGTAGAATGCTTGGATTCACCTCCAACATGGTAATCCATGATTTGGAAAGTTTCTCAGTAAATCATTAAATTTTTTCCATGATTTATATAGTGTCTCCATGTATCTCTGTTTAAATGATATGATTTCACTCAATAATCTTGCTGTCATGGAGGGTGGAAAGAATTGAATGAGGAATTGTTTCCTCAGGTATTCCCATGTGTGTATTGAGTCTATGGGCAAGCCTTGCAACCATCTCTTTGCTTTGTGAGAATGGGAATAACCTCAGTTTGATCGTATCTGAAGTCACTCGTGCATATTTAAGAGTATCACATATCTCCACAAAAGCACTGATATGTAGATTTGGATATTTTGAGGCTCTTCCTCTATAGGCGGAGTGCTGCATCAGTAACTAGATAGTGGACGGTTTTAACTTAAAGTTGTTTGCCTGAATTGTTAGTCTCCTAATGGAGGGAACTGCTCCATCTGCTTTAGGCAGATCAAAATCCTCCATGTGAACATCATTTTCATATTGGACTACAAGCACATTCCTCTTATCTCTACCCTCATTTTCATTGCGTTGCATTCTGTCGCTTTCTCTCTGTTGTGCTCTCCTTCTGGTTTAAAAGATTCTTTCAATTTATGGGTCCAACTCTTCGCTGGAGGAGTGACTCCATGAGGGATTCACACAATACCTGCAAACAAAGTTCCAAAAACTAAAAACATAAGAAATTAGGATTCAACCTAGCTAAAACTTGCTTGGCGTTAATCTTATTCAAGTTGTCAATCCCTGACAATGGCGCCAAACACTTAATGTGCAAATACTTGTTGCACTTTACTTGGAAGTGTACAAGTCGCACAAGTAATAAAGTGATGATAAGGATGTCGAACCACAAGGATTAGGTTAAACAATCACTAACATTCACAAACTTCGTGCAATTTAAACTCAATAGAACTGGGCTGATAGTAATCTAATCATTAATCTACAAATTAAACAACAAACATATATGATTAAAATGTGATGGAATAAATGCAATTTGAGGTCTAAGGATGGAGATATCCAGGGACTGCAACTTCACCACATGAGTCTTCGGTAGAATTATAATTTGATTAATCATGTTCAAATTATTGTGTTATGCCTACTGGATTAACCTATCCTAAACTCTTATCTCTCTCTAGCTTAAGCGTCCTTCTTTGATTTATAGATGAGCATCTCTTGATGTCTCATTCAAACAAACCAGATACATTAGTCTCAAGTGATCCCCATACGGTAGCACAGATTCTGTAGTCATTCTTATGCTATAGCAATTGGTGTGGACCTTGCTATGCCTAGCATAACTTGTGCCTCCCGACCTCCCATAATGCTTAGTGCACCGACTTTCGTTGGCCAAATATAAATAGGCAAAGATGAAGAACCGCAAGATCAAACACAATAAAGACAAGTAAAACATTGCAAACATTAAATAATCTCCCTCAGTTCTTCAAAGGCTACATCGCATCCCTGTACTTACAAGTTTAGCTCATGCTTAAGGCATGAGCCAGTATGCTAACAGACAATAATGAGTTTATCACAAGATAGATAGAAAATCGGATTGGTTCTACCTTAAGCAAAAGCTTCAGGATGGCGGCCTAAAACGCTTCTTCTTGAACAACACCGCTCTCCGTCCTCTCCCTTTTGATTTTGCATTTTTTATGCCTTTTATACCACTTCGGTAGCTTCTTGCGGAAGTTTCAAGTATAGTGCAAGGGTATATTTGTCCACCTATGAAACATGGCGCGCAAACACATATGTACATATCACCTTGAATGGTCATTCAATCAGGATCTGGTGTCACGCATGGATAATTTAGGCAAAACCTCTGTTTTGGGGGTTATTTCTCTTCTTTTATCTAAAAGAGCATTTATTGAACTATTTTTGCAAAAGGAAGGTAAATAGGTATAAAAGGCATGTCCCATCATCCTTATTGAGCCAAATCAGACTATAATTGTCTGCATTTATTAGGCATAAAGTCGACTCATCAATACTTAACTTGCTTGTTTTAGTTTATTTTGGTATTTTTAGTGATAATTTTGGTACTTGAAGTTTAAAAACTTAAACAATCCATCACACCCTTAGACTTAGAAACGGCGGCAACACGCATTTTGTCTATGATTCATGATTTGCCTATATTTCAACTCTTTGATGCTTGAGTTTCGTGTAGAATTGAACCCAAATGGTCGAGTTATTCATAATGGCATCTATGCGGTTATTAATGGATTTTCATTGCTTCAATGTTGGCATGCTGCATAAATTGCTTTCCGGATTCACTCTTATGCGCAACTAGGCCTTGTGGTTAGATGGTAAGTCAAGGCATGGTTAAAGTTTGAACCATGATTTAAGTGCAGTTATTTTTCATACTCTTGTATGTCTTTTGCAAGAGTGAGGAAAAGGATAGATACACGTTCATTGTTTTTGTTGATCTTGAGAAATGGTGCATTGTAGCTTAAAGTTCTATTTACCCTATTGCATTCGAAGATTATGGAACTTTTGTCTTGAATTTGATAGATCACATGTATAGTCCAATTCAATAGGTGGGATGATGAGTCATTTGAAAGAATAATAGGGTGAACTTACCCTCTAATTGCCATCCACCTAAAGTGTTTCTTTGCTAAAGTTCTTATGATTTATATAAAGGTATCAAGTTGTGTTGAAAATGTATTATATGGATTTGATACTGTTGTTTAAGCTCCATGAAAAAGAAGTCATAAGTAAAAAGATAACCCCAATGACAAAAGAAGAAAACAAAAAAGGGTGGAAAAGAAAACATTCGAAGCTTTGTTTGTAAATAGTCGAAATCCATGATCTATTAGTTTGATAATTACCTCTCTAGTTCAACTCCGTGTCTTTTGTACTTTTTAAGCCTATGAGTAAGACTTGAACACAACTATACGTGCCTATCTCACTTTCAATTCTTGTTAAGATTGCTTGCCACTCTATATGAGCCTTTTCCTTTGAGTATACATTATGTCTACTTCCAACTTCACCATGAGAGAAACCTTCACCTACACTATCCATTATTGGTGAAAGGGTGGAGTTGAGGCTTAAACTTGGGACACTCTAGATGCCTTTGTGTTGATTGATTTGTGGATTGCTTGGCTCAACCTAGTACACACACACGATGATGGATTGCATGAAAAGTAGGTTGGCACATAGTTGGTGATCTTTCACATTAACTTCATGTTGAACATTCCTTTGTATAGACTCCTTAGACCTCTAAGTTGGAGTGTTAATTACATCTTATATAGAGTTAGGTATTAAAATATAAATGACAAAGTGTATGTATCTTTGGTATGATCGTTATGAGTTCTCAGGGCGGTCTAGGTATTTCTTGCTAGTTTATTGAGTCTTGTTTTTGCTTGAGGAAAAGCAAAGCTTAGGTTTAGGAAATTTTGATGAGTTAATTTTATACATATTTATGTGGTCTTTTAAACTAGTTTTGGCTTATTTTATAAGTATTTCTAATTCCTTTTGTATTCATTTGACTTGTTTGTGTCTTCAGGTACCCCTGGAGCGTTTGATTCAAAAAAAAGTTCAATAGAAGATGAGTTTGGTGTGAAATGGCTTAAAGAATACAAAGGTGCGGATGTGCAACTCCACGTAATTCAAAATATCTCTTAGCGCATATGTTCATACTCGATGATCTGAAATTCTACTAAATTAAGACTTATAGGGCATTCCAACGGTGTATCACACGCCCCTTGGTTCATCCTTTAGAAGCACTAGAATTTTCATGAAGTTCAGGAAAGAAGCGATAATTTGTCAAGTAGGTGCCCGCCTGAAGATTTATCAAATAAGGAGAAATTTTCCAGCGGGCACACGCCTGACAAAAACATCTACCCTCCTCAAACCCTAATAACCTGACAAAGATCATTTCAGGCGGCGACCAACCAAAGCAGGTTGCCCGACAAAGCAATTTAAGAAGAAGAAAGAAAAATTCCCTCAATTTTTTTTAGAAAAGCCAAATTTCATTAAAATAAAATATATATTTACAAAATGTGATTGCTCAAATGACTACAGCCAATAGCCTATTGAGGTAAGAAAACTAGAAGAGTTAAACATCAGTGATGTCATGCCTCCTCTTCTAAGCATGCCCCTCCATCTGTTATTTTATTGCTTGACTAAGGTCATAGCTGTCAACTTGTCATCCTATGGATTGTACACAACTCACCTATGACATTTAGATACGAGTAGCAAGAGTCTTTACTAACAACTTATCAATCCAGTGAATTAGTCCACAGCTCTGCCTATGTGTCTGAAAGCGTCCAAGGATTGCGAGTAATGTATACTGCTTCTAGTCTTTATGTTTAACGGCCTTCTATGGCTTGAGATCACCCTTTCTAAGTTTCTGTTGACCATAGCGAAATGGCCTTCACTGCCATGTTGCTATGTATCATGTCACCTGAAGAAGATGTAGTACGAGGAATGTGAAGAGCTTAGAGCTGAAAGCTGAAGTTGCTGCTAGGATATTTTTTGTATGGCTCGTTGTAAACCTTTGTTGTGCCTCTGTTCAAATGGTTTGCAAGTACACAGACTAGCACACGGTAAGTAGTCCTGTTCTGTGCATTTGATGAACAACAAATTAACATTGATCTATACTCCTGTAGCAACTCTTAGAGTAGCTTACTCATTTGAGCAAAGTAAAGGTAGTGCATAACAGAGTTCTGCAATGAACCAATGCTTGTACCGTGTATAACAATTGACAATATTCTCATGTCCAGGTGTTGGAGGACTTAGCCTACAACGGGTTAGTTGCAATGGGAAGCAAGAAACACCACAGATGATTCAGGGAGAATAAAGCATGATAATATATGAAGAAATAACATTTCCCTGCAATTCAGAATACCAAATAAATCTGGGAATCATCATATAGCTGTAGAATACCCTTTTTCAAGAACCTGGACATTCGTTTTCCTCCCTCACATTATGAATGGAACATAATACAACCTAACAGATTTGTCAGCCAGTCTAAGTAGGAGAATGGAAGTAAACCTATTGACCTTTTAGCTCGTATCCACCACCAGATGGTTTGTTGAATGATCTCCATTGTTTCTTTCCCATTAGCAGTTTGAGAAAGGAAATGAGCCTTGTTGCAAGTCTTCCAAATAGTTCAAACTAGTGCCATCCAAATGCTTTTCCCAGCATCCATGTTTATGCCTCCTGGTTTACATTCCAAGAAAAGCCAGAAAGGGGGAGGGACTTGGAAGATATCCAAAAGTTGTACTACGTGTCATGATGCAAAGTTTGTGCGGAAGCAGAAACATAAGTGTGTATTAAGCATACATAACAAAAATTTCAGAGATCTTTTGACCATGGATCTTTGCTATTTTACACAACTTTATAGCACAAGGGAGAAGGAATTTTTGTACTTCTTATAAAATCACTAATTTGTGCAAGAAGGCTCCTTCCGTTTAGGTGTTCAAGTGTCCACCCTCTAGAGTAGTCTACACCACCACTTCCCTTTAGGTTTATACACCCTAAGTTTATAACTTTTATGTGTATAAAGGAGTGCTAGCTCCAACCTTTAAGCTTTAGGAAAAGCAAAGAAAACTTGTTCAAGTTTTTGTCCAAAAATTCCAAGTCTTTCTCATGTAGAGAATGCAATAAGGATATGGAACTTTTCAACAATTTTACCAAGGACTTAAAGCTCAACCAACTCCACATATTTATGATATCATTAAGGTTTTTATATAGATGGTCATGAGTCTAAAATGTCAACACATGTTGTAGCTAAAGACTAACATTTAACATTAGCTTTACATGTCTTACAACAATTGACACTTCATGTTATGTGTCATGTTGTTGTAAAATCCTTCTTCATGAGGTTTCTATACACCTCAACACAAGTGAGGTCGTGCATAGCATGTATATATAACCCCATAATGTCATACAAGTTCTTAAAGTTTCAAAAAACTTCAATTTGGCCCCTATACTTTACCTTAATCACGTTTTTACCCCTCAAGAAAATGATGTTAATGTGTGTGACCCTATATGTTCTCAATAACTTGAAATGGAC
>JAOWBN010207024.1:0-14262 GCA_028565015.1 Pinguicula moranensis | reverse complement strand
ATTTCGATTTGGAGCTTCATCAGATGGATGTTAAAACTACGTGTCTTAATGGTGACATTGAAGAAATAATTTATATGATGCAACCAGAAAACTATGTATCAGAAGATGCAAAGTCTATGATATGCAAACTTAAGAAATCCATCTAAAGTCTATAGCTGGCATCTCGTCAGTGGTATTACAAATTTCACAATGTGATTTTCTCATGTGGATTTGAGTGTGGATGAGTGTATATATCTCAAGTTCCATGGGAGTAAATTGTGTTTCTGGTTTTGTATGTCGATGACGTATTGCTTGCCAGTAACGATATAAATATGTTGCAACAAACCAAGAATTTTCTGATGAAGATTTTTGAGATGAAAGATCATGGTGATGCATTATTTGTTCTTGGGATAGAAATACCAAGGAATAGAACCCAAGGTATATTGGGATTATCCCAAAGAAATTATATTGAAAAAGTTTTAGCAAGATATGTCTCGTAGAACTGCAAACCAAAAAATACACCTGTGGCAAAAGGAGACAAATTCAGTTTGAGCCAATGTCCAAAAATAATTCAGAAAAGGAAGTAATGCTACAATATCCATATGCCTCAGTAATTGGGAGCATCATGTATGCGCAAGTGTGTACGCGTCAATATATTGCGTTCGTCACTGGCATGCTGGGAAGATACTTGTCAAATCCTGGACCAGATCATTGGAAAGCTGCAAAGCGAGTCTTGAGGTACCTGAAAAGAACAAAAAATTGGAGAAGTTTGAGGTCATTGGCTATAACTATTCTGATTTTGGATGATATCAAAATAGCATGAAATCGACATCAAGTTGCATCTATATGTTGGCAGGAGGAGCCATTTATTGGAAGAGTGCGAAGCAATCCCTTGTTGCATCTTCCACCATAGCTGCAGAATTTCTGGCATGCTATGAGGCATCAAATCATGGTGTATAGTTGCGGGATTTCGTCACAAGACTTCGGTTGGTGGATTCTACTGAGAAACCACTAAAATTATTTTTTGACAATAATTCAGCAGTGTTTTATGCAAACAACAACCGAAGTTTGTCAAAGTCAAAGTACATAGTTCTTGGTTGTCAAAGAAAGATTACAGAATGGTGAATTGAAAAAGAACATGTGGGAACGGACTCTATGTTAGCAGATCCTCTCACTAGGGGACTCACACAAAAAAAATTCCTAGAGCATGCTACCCATTTGGGTGTGGTTTTTTGATGATATTAAATTTTAGTGGGAGTCTACATTTATGATTTGAAGTTATATTTTTCATTAAAATTTCTGGATGTATAACTTGTTATATAGATTTGTTTTTTGGGGAATTTTATATCTAGATTAAGGCCCTATTTTGCACAGGTCTTCTTCTATTTCTTATACTACTTCTTCTACTTCTTCTTCTTATTTTTAGAAGGGTTGGTGTTTTGTGCAAGTACTTAAAAGACAATTATTAAAATTTTATTTTAATTATATATTACAAAATTAATAGTAAATTACAAAAAATAATCTTCACAAAATAGTTCATGACGGTAATATTGTCTTGTAAGAAGGAAAAAATATGTCAGGAGGTGCTTATTTTTTAGAAGGAAAAAAAGCATGTCAGGAGGTGCTTATTTTTTATAAGGTTTTCTTTCTTAAAATAAGAACAAGTAGTAGAGGGTTGGCTGCGCAAAACATTGCTTTTCTGGAAAAAAAAAAAGTTCTTATAAGCCAATTATAATTTTAAGAAGGCTGCGCAAAACAGGCTTTAATAGAACTCAAATTAAGATACTATCAAAATTAAGTTTTAAGATTTTAAGAAAGAGACCAAGTTGGAAATAGGCATGTGATGATAATAGTTGCATGTAATTTCCATTCTACAAATCCACATCATGATTCATGTCATTCAGTTATGCCATTAATGTGATCATTGAGGCTTCAGTTATGAATAAATACGATGACTCCAACTTTAGCCCTTTGCTGATATGGTTAATGGACCAAATCGTTTTGGGAATATATGAAAGAAGACAGTTAACGAATGTGCGCACATAAGGGATACAATGCATAATTAAAAAGTCAAGCATATTGCTCAAGTGGGAGATTGTTGGGATTATTCTCAACATATAATTATGTATTGTTAATTGTCAGATAATGATTGTCGAATTAAAGTGATCAAATAAGGTTATGAATCGACAAGTAATATATTCATTAAGATATGGTACAAAAATGTGTAGAATAATTTAGGCAAATGATAAAGTCATTGATGGACTGATTTTATTATTTGCAATTAACAGGGCCAAACTTTGGGCCACCGATAATATAATTTATTTGGCTGCAATTCCATTGGCCCATGAGGAATGTGGTTAGGGTTTGACCTAATCAGTTACCTCCATAAATTAGGATTGGTCCCCAATATACAAGAAGACAAGATAGAATTCTCACGTAAGAAACAAATGATTTTTGGTAACCAATTCTTCTCTGGAGATTTTTGTTGCCTTCTTTATTCTTCCCATTAAAGATTAAAGAGGCCAGATCAAGAGGAATTGTGTAGGTGATCTTGCAAGGGTGATCTTATAGTCTTAGAAGGCCTCTTCTTATTACATTAGGTGATTGCGGTGGAAATTTTAGATTTTGTGAAGGCACTAATACAATCATGTATCATGCCAAATCAGTACACTTTTCATAATTTATGATAGATAATCACGTTAGCATAAATAAATCTTTATATTGACAAATATATTATGATTATTATATAAAATACTCTGTTTGTCCATCAAACGAATCAAACAAAAGATTCTCCACCGCCTCCACAAGGCGCGAAGCCCATTCCCTTAGTTATCACACTTGCCATAAGAATCGTGTCCCGCTTCCTCATCCCAAAACCTCTTGAAGTGACGCCTCAGGCGTGGCAATTGCTCTCCATTTTCCTCTCCACCATCGCTAGCCTCGTTATCAGTTCCCTCCCCGTCAGCGCGTGAGCATTCCTCAACCTCACCACCACTATTTTAACCAAGACGTTGTCGTTTACCACCGCGTTCTCAGCTTTCACAAATGAAGTCATTTGGCTGATTGTTATATCATTCTTCTTTTCCCGGGGTTTTTTGAAGAAAGGATTGGGGGATAGAAATTTGTTACATAATGGCCAAACACTAAAGGTTTGGGAGCCACTGCAAGAAGCAGCAGCAAGGGACATAAGGGAAAGAAGGATCAGACATCTGAAGAAACAGTTATAACCATTGGGAAGTCGCTGAGAATGGAAGAAGCGCTCAAGGCTTTAAATTGACAATTTTATTAGTAAAACGTTTAATCTGTGATTGTGCTTATCTTATTTATAGCGCATCTTTATTATTCGTACTATTTAATGTTGGAGAATGTGCCCTACTACGGCAAGTATTTGGATATCAAAATTCTCTCTCCTTATTTCCCCTTCTTCCTTGCCTCTCTTTCTCTGTACTTTTCTCTGTTTCTTGCGCAAGTAACTGGTGATGGTGCCGACCTTGTAACTGGTATCAGAGCGAGGTTGCTTTTGATCCGACAAACAAAAGATTGTTACACGGAAGGGTAGATGTCCTCAGCTCAGAGTAGATTCTATGCCTCAATCCACTATAAACAAAGATTTGGATGAAGCATCTCGTCTTAAGCTGGAGGTGAGCTTAGGAAAAATGATTGAACGAACATCTGAACCACCGGAGTTAGATACAGGTCAGAATGTAAGCGAGTTAGAACAGGAAGTGGAATATGTGAATATTCGATTAGATCAAATCACTAATACATTGAATGATAATACTGAATGGTTCAAGGCACAGACAGCTAGATCTGAGCAAAGCATGATACTATTTCAACAACGGATCAAAAAACAGATGAGCTCAATAATGGAAGTTTTTCATAAACAAAATGATCATAGATCTATACTGGGGAACCACCGTAGAAACATATAGGTACTTCTGGAACTGGTAATCTCACTAAAGCAAATCAACAGTTTAGTTTTTATACTATGGCAAAAGGGGATGATGTTGAGGACTGTAACTTTGAAGTATTTGCAAGGGGAAGGAGAGCTAAAATGCCCTACACTGATTTTCCAAGATTTAGTGAACTTAAACCGCGCTCATGGGTTGAGATATGTGGAGCTTATTTCTCTATCTACACTTGAATTAAGGAGTTTGAGAAAGTGGAATTTGCTAGATTACATTTTAATGGAGATGCTGACGAGTGGTACCGAAGTTTAAGGCATCCAAAACCCATTGACTGGGATCGATTTGTTGCTTCACTCCTAATCCGTTTTGACACAAAAGATCCGTATAACCTGCTGGAGGAGTTTATGTGTATGAAACATGCACCTCATGAGACCTTACATGACCTATTGAGATGATTTAATCCGTTGGTAACCTCGGTGGCCATGGCTTATCCTGAGTTTGGTGAACTTTTCTATAAGGAGAAGTTTATTGGTAGCCTAAAGTTTGAGCTATGATCTGCTGTTCGATCTGATAACCCACCAACCTTGCTTCAGGTGATTGCATAAGCAAAGAAACAAGAGCGAACTGTGAACCATTTGGTTAATAATATTGTAGATGGAGCGCTCCAAAAAATAAATATAAAGCTGCTCCTCGCCATGTTCCTCAACAACCAACTTATGTTAAGAACAAGGTAGTTGCAAACACTGATAAAGAGAAGAGGAAGTTTCTGTCAGACGCTGAAATGAAAGAAAGATTCGAAAAGAAACTCTGCTTCAAATGCGGTGCAGCCTTTGTACCAGGTCACCGTTGTGCTTCCAATATTTATGCCGTACTTTGGGATCCTTGGATGTTGTCATCACCGGGGGAAATACATGGAGAGGAGCTCAATCAGGAGACTATGATAGATGAGAATGTGGTAAGTGAAGGGAGTCTCTCACTCAATGCTATTAATGGCCATAGTAATGCTAACACTTATAGGGTGAAGGGGACATTCAAAGGAAATCCTATACACATTCTATTTGATAATGGAAGCTCCCATTGCTTTGTGGATCAAAAGCTGGTAGATAGGGTGAATTGTGAACTAGAATATGTGCAACCGATGATGGTGGAAGTGGCTGATGGAAACCAAAGGATCGGTGAGGTTTGGTGCAAGTAGTTTATTTGGTCTATGCAAGGAGAGGACTTTGTATGCCAGCCGAGAACATTTCCCTTACAAAGCTATGATTTAATACTCGGAGGAGATTGGCTCAGTGATCATGGATCTGTGTTGTATGACTATAAGAACATGGTAGTTACTATCATGAAAGATGACCTATCCTTTGAAATACAAGCATGTAAAGGAAGTCAAGAGCTGAAGATCGTATTTGCCCAAGAGATGAACAAATTACTGAAGAGAGGCATGATTACCACTATTGGAAGAGTCTATACTGAAGAGCATGAGGCAAGAGTGGTTTTCACTACAGAAGAACTCTTTAACGTAGAACAAAAGTGCTGGGAGACATAAGTATTTCAAAGTAACAATGGCTTAAAATTACAAGAGACTGGCCTGCAGATTGTTGGAAACAATGAGGAAAAAGATGAAATGATGAAGAGGTTATTGACATAATTCAAGGATGTTTTCCAGAAACCAACCACATTGCCTTCAGTGCGAGGGGTAGAGCATAAAATCAGCCTAGTACCTGGGGCCAAGCCGAAGAAACAAGTTCCTTACCGAACTCCTCATTTTTAAAAGGGTGAGATATAGAGGATAGTGGGTGAATTGCTAGATTCTGGACTAATTGAGAAGAGTCACAGCCCCTTTTCCTCACCTGTTTTACTAGTGAAAAAGAAGGATGGATTGTGAAGAATGTGTGTAGACTATAGGTACCTTAATAGCCTCACGGTTAAAAGCAAATTCCCAATACCAGTGATACACACAAGTGAGAGGTTCATCCCACATAGTCGTCAGTTTACCAAAGTAAAGAGAGATCTCCTCACCACATTTCTTGCAGTTAGCTAAATAAGCTTTTAGCTCATATACCCGAGTACCGTTTCCAACAAAGAAACGTTCTTGAATATTCGCTCACAATTCAGTCACCAATTCGCGATAACTAATTGTGGAACGAAGCTTCGGCTCAATTTTATTCAGAATCCAAGACACCAACAACGAATGTATTAGTCAACCAATCATCAAGATCACCATCCTTGGTAGGACGTAGTATTGTACCTTCAACAAATTTCTATTTGCGCTGAGTACGTAAGAATGTGGGCACAACACGAGCCCATTCATCACAATTCAAGCCATGAAATACAACAAGTGTGATGATATTACCGACTTGATCACCGGGAAGAATAACATAAGGATCAGAAGCTGCAAGTTTGGGAACACTCACGACACCCAACTTCTTCTTTGGGTCATCCACTTCTACTTTCTCAACCTTGTCACCCTTATCACCCATGACACCAAGATATGAACAGAATATATCCAAAATTCACAGCACCCACAACAATGAGTAGAGACTTTCAACTCACTACAAACACTAAATTGTAAATTACGGCACCAATTTTCCATGCAGCACATTCTGCACACCAATCAATCTCCAACGCAGTTTCAAAGAGACAAATGTATGCAAATAACAAATATCATATGCACACATCAAACAATTTCAAAATGCCCAAACTGTAGTTCAAGAGAAAATGCAAACTACGCCACGGTTGCACAACGGAATCACCATGAATGAATCACGAAAGAGCAACCTGGCTCCGATACCATGATAAAACAACAACAAACCGAATTGAAAAATTGTTTTCCTTTCTTTTTGTTGAACTTGTAGTCGAATGGTCGACTGTATACATGAAGAAGAAGCCTAGAGTTGCTGCTGTGATTTGCTTTTGAGACTTATTTACACATTCTATATTAATGACCTACCAAGTACAATTACACATTTACCCTCTAACTGATTACGTCAACAGGCCTCCTACTCGTTTTGGCTGTTGATGGAAAAATTTCGGATTCGGACGTGGAGTGTTTTTGTGTGGTCATTTGCTTTCTATATTTGCTTGGCTTTTGATCTTGTTCTGAGATTGTGGGACGAGTCAAAGGATGAATATTTTTTCTTCAAACGAGTGATGAGTTTTGCAAAGTTTGGTTCCTTTTTAGAATTATCAAATAAAGGCCTGATAAGTTCCTGCCTTCGTTTCTTTTCTTCAAGTGTTTTATATTTTTGATGTTTGCCTGGGGTTTAGTTCAAAGCCTCTTATTTAAATGGTTGAACAAGGGTTGCCTCCTGTGAACAAGCATTTTTGGTTACTCGATCCAATTTGATTATCTATTATGTCAGCTAAACACATGAATCTTGACTAAAATATAACTATAATTCCGATGTATTATGTTACTCCTTGTTTGATAGGATTTTAAAAGAAACCATGGTTCTTACAAAACTATGCATCTGGTGTGGTATGAAGAATGGAAGTGATGGCTAATTTTTTTCTCAGTTGTTCATTTAGTCAGTTGATTGAGCTAAATTCCAAAAATATATCCTCTTTGAATGGTATGGAGTCCTTCTGGCTTTGGACTTCAAGAGTGAGCTTCAATATCAAGGCTAGTTTGAAGATTAATTCTGCGCTGATCTCTGGGGTGGCTACCTCCATCATCCTGATAGTGGTCATTATGGATCAAATAATAATTCTTTACGTGAATTATTTGGTGGATTGGAGATGTAATCTGATTCAGTAGTATTAGGTGCACTTTCAGTCGATATGGTTCCAACCAATAGTGTCTTCCCTGTTGGGAATCATGAATTTGATCTGGACTTGCCATCAGAAAGTTTCTCATCAATTGAGGAGGCCATTGAAGATATTCACAGGGAAAGGTTGGTCTTCAAGCTGATGTCGTGATACCCTGATAGATGAAATAGTTATTTAACTACTCTATTGATCTAATATTGCAGATGGTAGTTGTTGACGATGGGGATAGGGAGAATGAAGAAAGTCACACCAGAGGCTTTGGCTTTATTTGTGAAGCATGGAACTACGATTGTCTGCCTAAGCATGAAATCAGAAGATCTGGAAAGGTTGTAGCTTCCCCTGATGGTGAACCGAAAGAAAATGAGGAGAAACATTATACTACTTTCACAGTTTCATTGGCATGCCCTTTACCTCCTCTTTCTTTATATTTCTCGGCGTGGGTAGATTGGTAGGTGATCTGATAAGCTTTTGTTTGATATGTGGGTAGAAAAGAAATGTAAATATTAAAGAAGTGTAGCATGATTGTAGGATGCAAAATACAGTACAACTATAGGTATCTCAGCATGCAATAGATTAGCGACGATCAAAGTTCAGCCATCAAAAGATTCGAGTCCCCAGGATTTCAACCGCCTAGTGTCCTAAAAAGAGTCGGGCATACAGAAGCTGCTGTGGATCTTTCCAAGCTAGCTGGATTAGAACTTGTTGGAGTGTTCTGTGAGATAGTTGATTATGATGGTTCTATGGCTAGGTTACCCAAACTTTGCGACTTGGCAAGCCAAGAAAACTATTGTATCCGTTGCTTTGTTATACGAATATCGGCAGGGCACGTAAAGAGGACTCTTAGCAAGATGGGAATAGCAAAAGCGGTGGGGATGGATCAGATATCGATTAAAGTGTTGAAGTGTTTAGGATAAGTAGGGGTGCAATGGTTAACGATTCTTTTTAACATCATCCTATAGATGAGAAAGATGCCATCAGAGTGGAGTAGTAGCGTAGTAGTGCCACTCTATAAGAACTAGGGAGACGTGCAACAATGTAGTAATTATTGGGGTTTAAGTTCCTGAGTCATATTATGAAAATGTGGGATAGAATCATTGAGCACAGACTGCTAAGAGAAGTACATGTAAAAGAGAACCAATTTTGGTTTATGCCTTGGAAGTCAGCGATGGAAGAAATCCATCTCCTCAGACAGCTAATGGAGCAATACAAAAAATGTAAGCAGAGTCTCCATATGGACTATATAGGCTTAGAGAAGGTGTATGATACTATACCGAGAGAGGTTATTTGGGAATGCTTATAAAACAAGAAGATTTTGTAGATGTATGTGAGGACTATAAAATATATGAATGAGAGTACGAAAACTAGTATACGGATCCCAATGGGTGAAGCATAGTATTCTCCGGTGGACATAGGGTTGCACCAAGGTTCAGCACTAAACTCGTTCCTATTCCTGGTGATTATGGATGTCTTTTCTCAGAACAGACAGGATGAAGTACCATGGTATATGCTGTTCATAGAAGACATTGTTTAGTGGCAGAGACGAAAGATGAGGTTAATGCTGAATTGGAGCATTGGAGAGTCACATTAGAGACAAAGGATCACACTTAAGTCACTCGACTGAGTACATAGCATGCAATTTCGCTAATGAAACGGAGGAAGATGGAATGCAAGTTAATATCGTAAACCAAGTACTCCCACAAACGGATAGTTTCAAATATATAGGATCTGTCATACAAAGGAATAGGATGTTATCCACCACATCAAAGTTGAATGGATGAAATAAAGTTCGGCTACTAGAGTATTATGCGATAAGAAATTTTCACTAAAATTGAAGGAAAAATTATAGGACGATTATTAGATTGACCATGCTCTATGGGTCAGAGTATTGGGCTATGAGACTGTCAAATGTACGAAAAATTGAAGTGACGAAGATGAAGATGTTAAGATGGATGTGTGATTGTACGAGGTTAGATAAGATCTTGAATGAGATCTTTTGGCATACGTTGGGTATCGTATATAAAAGTGCCAAGTTGAGGAGGGGATATTGTGAAGGTTTGAATATGAGTGCAGAAAACGTGTTAATGAGCCCATAAGGAGAGTTAAAGGGCTCCAAATTGAAGGAATGCAAGGGAGAGGGATGCCTAGGAGGACGTGAGAGGAGCGAATTTGATTAGATTTAGGATGATTAGGCCTCTCCAATGACATGACCTCTGATAGAACGAGTTGGCGATGTCATATTACGATTAAAGATATATAGAGATTTATAGAGATATATAAGGCATCTAGGATTGATTAAAAGGCTAGGTGTTATTTATTTTATTTTATTTTATTTATTTGTTTATATATGTATGCATTTATTTATGTATTATGTATGTTTCTTTATGTTCTTATTTTATGCTTTTATTTTTATTTAATTATTTAATTATTTATATACTTTATTTACTTTATTTTTATTTTTACGTATTTATTGATTTTATTTACTTATTATATTTTTTTAATTTCTGAGTCGGATGCCTCTACGAAAACAGTCTCCTTATCTTTTTTTAGGTAAGGGTACGATTGAGTACATCTAACACTCCTCAGACCCTGCTTAAGGGCGAGACTCATTGATTATGTTTCATTTTATTTGGTTTATTTCAGTTTTTTTCACTTAACATGACATCTTCGTCTTCAGTTAGTTTGTTATTATCTTGTTATAAATTATAATATTTTTGTTTCAGTATCGTCGTCTGTAAACTCTGAAACATGAAGCCATCGACAAATATAGGACAAAGAGGAATAGATTAGTTGAACAAGCATCAACAGCTCGAATACCAACTACGTGGGGTACATTTACTGCATATTGTTATTGCGATTGTTAAGGTTAGATTCACGGGAGATTTTTAAACCCATTTGCAAGCTTTTGTGTTAGCCTTTCAACATGACCTTCCTCACAGTCTCGTAACTTCAATATCACAGGCATTTTTGTGTGTATACAAGGCGATATTGGGGATGGACTCGATATTCTTGTTAGAGTACACTCAGAATATCTAACTGGAGACATTCAGGTCTGCTCGATGTGATTGCGGGAATCCGTTGGCACTCGCAATGAGAAAGATAGAGGCTGCTTGGCCTCTTCTTCGTCCTCTAATATACACTGTCTGTTGTTGAGGTTCCTTCAGCTCCCTTGGACTTCCTAACTCCAATCCATGATAAGAGGTAGCATACCCAGATCTTATTATTGCAGTGGCCAAATTTTCTTGCCATGTAGCAATCTCTCCCCTCATTTACCTAGAAGAGCCTTGTTTATAAGTATCGCTTCGGATTCCTAGACCACCTTTAGGAACAGGCAAACATATTTTTTTTCATGATAGCCAACATATCTTCTTCCTTTCAGTAGTTCATCCCCAGAAGAAGTCCTTGTGTAAGGCTGTGAGCTTTTTAATAACCGTTCTTGAAGCTCCGTAGAATGAGAGAAAGTGCAGAGGGAGGTCAGTCAGGGCTGCATTAATAAGAGTCATCTTCCCAACTGTACTTAGAAGCTTGTTTTCCTAGGTGATAAGGGTCCTTTCAACCTTTTTTGGTCACTGGCTGCCATGCAATTTTTCTGTGATGGTTAAGTCCTACAGGGAGCCCCAGATATTTCAGAGGTAAGTCACTCAATTTACAATTTAGATAGGTTAATATTGACTCTAATTTTGCTTGCGGTATGCGGATGCCATGGAGGAGACTTTTTTGGAAATTAACTCTCAGGCCAGATAGCAATTCAAAGTTCTGAAGCATAGCCTTGAAAGTTGTCACTGTTTTCCATGATGCCTCACCAAAAAAAAAGTCTAATCTGCAAACTCAAGATAAGTAACTTTAACCTTGTTCTACCTATCTGGAGAAGTTTGAAGGCCAACAGTGTGATGGCTTGTCTCAGCAGTACTGACAGACCCTCGACTACTATGAGAAGGAGGAGAGGGGATAGTGTATCCCCCTGTCTCAAACCTCTTTGTGGGATAAACTCGGTAGTAGGACTTCCGTTAATGAGGATGGAAGTAGTTGCATAAACGAGGAGTTCCCTTATCTAGTCAATCCATATCAGAGGGAAGGCCATATTTTCCATTTTTTTCAGGAGGTACGGCCAATTAATAGTGTCAAAGGCTTTCTCAAAGTCTGCCTTAAATATGAGATCTTTCTTCCTCAACTTCTTCGTCTCATCTATCACCGCATTGGCAATCAGGATACTGTCCAACAACTTCCTTCCTTTCAAGAAAGCCATCTGAGTTGGGGCTATGATGTTTTCTAGCACTGGTGCCAGGTGTATGGACAAAACTTTGGAGATGATTTTATTCATAGCACCAATCAGTGTGATTGGATTAAAATCCTCCATTTTCATTGGATTTTGCTTTTTTTGCCACCAATGTAATATGTGTTGCATTGCTCCTTGTTGCAATTCTGCTATTCCTGTAAAATTCGTGTAGCATCTGATAAGTCTCGGCCTTTAACAGATGAATGAAGCATTTTATAAATGCAAAGTTCAGTTCATCAGGATTTGGACATTTCAGGCTTCAACATGATTTAATTGCCTTAATCATCTCATTTTTTGTAAATAAAGAGATGAGGCGGGCTCTATCAGCATCAGTTAGTTTGGTGAATAGGGATGCTGGAGGTATTGGTCTTAGACATTGGATCTCCTTATACCTCATTTTAAAGTGTCTTCTGAAGCAGTTTTTTTTACCTCTTGCACATCTTCCAGCCATTGGTGTTCATCCTATATTCCATGTATAGTTCTCCTATTTCTGTGTTTGCTCGACCATCCATGATAAAAAAAAAAAAAATAGTGTTTGCATCACCTTTTTGGATCCATTGAAATCTGGATTTTTGGTATAGAGTATTATTCAATAATCTTGTGGTTTGCCTATTTGAGATTTCAGCTCCCTAGCTTTCTTCTGGATTTCAGAAATTATACTCTCTAAAAGTTCTGCCTCTAGTTCTGCAAATTTGAGTTCCTGAAACATCCTTTTTCTTACAACAGTTAGATCCATTGGAGCACTTGCATTCCATCTCTTTATAGCCATCCTTATAGCCTTCACCTTAGATATGATTCTTTGTCTGGCATATCTCAAGGTACATGGCTGATTCCTTGTTTCCTCAATTAGATTGTTATACTCCACATCCTCCAACCAACTATCCAGGACCCTGAGAGGCTTTGGTCCCCAGTTTTTAAAGGAGGTGGTTAAGCACACTGGAATATAATCCGAATCCTCCTTATCAAGTACAGTTTGAGTCCATTCCATAGAAGAACTAATCCATGTCTCATTTAAGAGAAATTTTTCCAGGTGACTCATATAGTTTAGGAAGCTAGGGTACCAAGTGAACTTTCTCCTGGACATAGTTAGGTCCTGTAGTTTCAACCACCATAAGAAGTCTTGAAAAGCAATCCTCTCTGGCGCATAATTTTGATGATATACACATTTCCTCTCTTCTTTTTTTAGGACTGCATTGAAATTCCTCATAATACACTATCTTTCAACCTGTTTGTTTTTGTAAATATTCTCCAACTACTGCCATTGATCCATCTTCATATGCAAGTCTGAAGGTCCATATATATTGACCATACTGCATACATCAGAATCATTATTCCATGTACCAGTAATTCCTAAGAAACCCTCACCAGAGAACATACCAATTTTCCTGAATTTCTGACTGTTACACAAGCATAGCAAGCCACCCAATTGACCTACTTAACTTGTATATGCCCAATCAAAAACTTCATCATACCAAATCCAACCTCTAAATCTCGTCGCATACCAAAACCAAAGTAGTATGTCAAAATGATAGACCCAAAGGCTGATGGCGGCAAATCCACCCCGAAGATAGATACCCCGACATATCTACCAACCCAAATCGCCTCTCTTCTCAAACGAATTCCACCTGTAGAAAAGAATCAGTCAGTTAGTCTCAGCGTCAAATTGGAGACTTTCAATTACCCAATGTGGTCCCGCCTCATGAAGGTTGTCGTTGTAGGTTGTGGCTACCTGCATCATCTGATGAGAAACCCGCCACCCCTAGCGACCATAGATATGGATTTTCTTCATTGGAATCTGATGGGAAAACCACCATTTGTTCGTCGACCTTAGACAATATTGATCGGAATCTAGTGAATAAATTCGCCGAATACTACCACTGCCAAGGATCCTTAGAAAGGCCTCAAGATCACATAAAGCAGTGGCTGATATGCCTTTCCATATCTTCAATTTCATTGTACAGGCGAAAAAATATCGACAAGGGGAGGGAACCCTCGAGGAGGTGTGTAGTATTCAGCATCTCTGGAGAGAAGTTGATTGACAGGAACCAAATCCAATGACTTATTCCCGCGACCTAGCAGCATATCAACGATTTAGATAGAAAACTCATTTGTATTAACTCTTAGCCACCGTCAACGAGTTTGATAGTGTCAATAGGGAGTTGCTCAAACTATATCCACTCCCGGCAGCCGAGACGGCGTATAGACCACTTTGTCGTATGGCAGCCCACTGCCAGTTCTAAATACGGGGACTCAAGATGGTAGCTGTAAGATCTCCGAAAGCTATACTACGTGTCATGATGCATAATTCGTGCGAAAGCGTAAACATAAGTGTGTGTT
>JAOWBN010207014.1:0-14262 GCA_028565015.1 Pinguicula moranensis | reverse complement strand
ATTGATCCGGAGACGCACATACCTGTGGTAGACAGTCCTAATCTTCGGAAGGAGCTACTCAAGGTTAGAGTGTTACTGTGTTTGTTTGTTTTTTACCCTAATTAATTGTCACCAAATCCAATCTTGTCCACGGTGCAAGTGAACAAGAGATTTGCTAATCTAAATGGAAAAAAAAACTTTTCCTTCTATAATGAATGGTGTGAAATCTTTAGCAAGTACCGGGCTCAAGGATCACAATGAGCTTACTTTTCTTTGGCTGTAGAGAATTTGGAACTGGTGGAAGCCTATGTATTAAATGATATGGTGGAAGAAGGTGAATGAGACACATCCGGAGAGAAGAAGAAAGATCCATATAAAAAGGTTGCGACCCGGCAAACCTCAATTGTTGAGCCTAGTGGCAACAGCGCCAAGAAGAGAAAGACAACCACCGTGAGTCAAAGCAGTTTCTGCAGCAAAGCCTCTTACACCTTTGCAAAAGCTAATGTTTTTTATGTTTGATAAAGGAGCCAAATGGTTTGGGACACAAGGTACCACTAATGAGGCCAATGAGTAAAAGACGAGTGTCATTTTCGAGAATTTGGATGAGTGTCAGGTTTTTTTCTAAACTCTGGTTTGGTTTGAACAAGTGTCATTAAAAAAACTTATGTTGTGTTTGTTTTTCTAAACTCTAGTTTGGTTTGTTTAATGGTAACTATGGTGTAGTCCATTTACAAGTGGTACTTTTTCTTTAGGTTGATTTGTTGTTGTGTAGTCCGTTTAAAAATGGTGGTTGATTTTAGTGGTTGGGCAAGTTATGACAATCAGTAAATAGGAAAGATGTAAACAATAACAATTATGAAGAGTTGATATGAAGTGCAAGAATCAATATGCTACATGTAGTGTCAACTCAGAAGCATGTTCTTGTGCAACTTCTGGTCAAATACAAATAAACTATTATTATCCATTTTAACCAAGTCATGCATATTTCCTTTGTTGCAAAACAAGGCCAATTGCACAAACTGAGGTACTTCACCGTCATACCCGACTTTCATAACCAACATTCAACAAATACATATAACCAAACAAACATGCAGATTCCAAATCGTGGTGCCTTAAACAGAGATTCAACAACATAAGTTCTTCAAACCGCCGACATATCCATAGAACAAAACCCAGCACCGATAGCAAAATAAGCAGATTTGTCCAAAACCCAACAAACTAAACACAAAAACATATGTTCGAAAACTATAAACAGCATCAGGGAGATTCTTCATCACCATCCTCATCTTCAGATCCAGGCACTAATTAAGCCTAACTCAGATCCAGGCAAAGCTTCAGGAAACTCTACCAACACGACGTCATCATTGTCATCATCTTAATCAAAATCGTTTATCCACCCATACCAGATGCATTTTTTTCTCGTGAAACTTTGGAGCTCTCACCATAAGGAGTCGGTCAAATCGCCCGGCTAATATCTTTTTCCCTTCGAATTTTGTCTTGGATGTAATCAACAACTGATGGCTCTCCTCCACCTTCGGAATCTATCCTTACACAATCAGTGGATTAATCTCGATGGCATTTCCAAGACATCTCTAGGTCGGATCTTAGGCACTGGTGCTGTATGAAAGGTGGCATGTTCCTCCATGGAATCATCCAACACCGTAAGGGGCATCTTCGCAAATATTTTTTGATCAGGAGGAAGAAGGGAGAAATGGGGAGGTTGCAACTAGGGTGGGTCGAACGAAAGTGATTTAGGGTTAAATAGGGTAAAAAAATCAAAACCTAATTACAGTAAAATTTCACCATAATATAAAATGGCATTGGTCCTAAATCGATATCCTCGTGCAATTCCTTGCGAACATAGTGAACACGATGTGTAGGATAACTGTTAATCTGGGGTCAAATTGATAAATTACTAATTTATTAAATGATGGCGGAGTTATACCATTTTTAACCTACGTCGCCAAACACTAGATTAGAAATCCCAAGTTTTTGCAATACTGTGTAATCATCACAGCGATGTGTAGCAAATGCGTTGGAGTGTTTTCGATTTTGGGTAACTACGTATTATTTATTAGTCAGGATTATTCTAATCATGCTACCAAACACACCCTAAGTGTTTTGAATGATGGACTTAAATCCAAAAGGATATGGCATCTACTCATTTAACCAATTCTCAAGTCTTTGAAATCAAAGGACTAACCAAAATTCACATCAAATATAGCTGAAAGAATATATCCAAAAACAATAGAATGATAATCCATATACTATGGAAGAAGATCTACAATTTTCTTCTAATTAGGATAGTATCATTCAAGGGAGAAATTCTCGATAGTTCAACATAAGTTAGATCAATACTAGCATAAGACAAGATTATATTTGACCAGTGAAGTAACACTTAATAATCATCATATTCACACTTGACTTTATAGAGTTTATTATCCAATTTATCCGATGGGGATGTACGAATAAATAAACACAATATAATATAATACACATAATTTTATTATTCTGGATTATCCGATGGGAATTACGGAAATCATAGATATCACACAATTCAACACAGAATATAACACATATGTTGATTACTCCGGACCCAACGGGGATGTACAAAATAATAAACAATAATTAACACACCATATAAATTTATTACTCCGGATTATCCGACGAAAATTTACGAAATAATAAATATCATATAATATAACATATATAATCAAACATATAAGTGAATATAACTCTGATACCCTACGCGATGATTAAGAGCTATATCACAAATGCCAACTCATATAAGCACCATACTCCCACTAACAATGAGAAGATTAGGTAATAGTTAAAACCCAAACTAATCCAACGAGACTCCAACAATAAATAAATAATTATCCAAGCACTACCCAATTGTATTTAAAGAATTATAGTATGTCAATAATTCATTATATAAAATGCTCAATGCACTCAGTAAATGACAAAGCTTAGTGCAATTAATTAAATATGAGTCCATTGCTGGAAGCATATAGACATCAAATAATTAGGCCAACCCAATAAATTATTTCAATGCCTATAAATTTAGATCATGATAGAAATCAAGTCCAAAATAAATAATTTAATTGGACAACATAATTAAATTATTCACCAATTAATATGAGCCCAAAAATAATAATGGCTCATAAAATAAATACTAACCATTATTTTTTCAAGCCCTTCCTTCTGGTTCCTTGCGATTTCTCGCGTCAAGACAGCATACGTTTTGAACCTAGATGAGCAGCATAGAAGGAATAGGAAAAAGCAATATCACAAATAAAACTTATTTCAGATCCCTTTCCAATATCATATTAACTTACAATCAATCAAGATTGAGTTATAATTGTATCGAAAGTTTGAGAATTTGTTCGATCCCTTTTTGGTTCTTCATACATGTCCTTTATAGACTACAAATCTAATCTAGAACTCATGGACCTAGTGGAGACCATAAAAGAGATCATGGGATAAGGAGTAAACCCATAATTTTAGGATCTTTAACATATTTGTCATGATCCCTTCCCAACTTATCCACTATGCTAACACTCCCCCTCAAATTGAATTGGGGGATCTTCAATTCCCAACTTGCTTAGAGTACTTGAGAACACTTGTTTGGGTACTGCTTTAGTTAAAATATCGTCTGGTTGTTCTTCTTATCTCACTAACGGAAGACTGATGATACCATCTTCAAGTTTTTCTTTAATAAAGTGACGGTCCAGCTCGACATGCTTAGTTCGATTATGCTAAACTTGATTTTCAAATATGCTAGCAGTTGTCTTGCTATCATAGCTCAATGAGCATACCTCATCGACTAGTTGACTAAGTTCGTGTAGTAACTTCCTTAGCCATAGAACTTCAGTCAAACCCCGTGCTATGCCTCTAAATTCTGCTTTTACACTTGACTAAGCGACCACCCTTTTTTATTGGTGTCATACACAAGAAACACACACTTAATGGCGCATGGATCTATTTTGGTTCGATCGAATTTAGGGATATGGACAAAAACTGAACACCCAAACACCCGAGTTTGGACGGTTAAAATCTCAGGAATTGGGAGAAGGGATGTCACAGTCTGAAGGGGGTTTTAAGATCAAGAATTTTAGTAGGAACTCGATTTACCAAGTAGGTTGCGGTGGACATAGCGTCCGGCCAAAAAGATTTAGGGACATGAGACTCGAGTAGGATAGCCCGACAAATCTCTAGGATAATCTGATTTTTAAGTTTAGCAATTCCATTTTGTTGCAGAGTATGAGCACAGGTAGTTTGGTGAATGAGCCCACTTTCCCTGAAGAATCGGTTCATGGATTGATGGCATAATCCCCCCATTTTCCGACCTAAGAATTTGAATTTGACACTTGAATTGAGTTAAGATCATGGCATGGAACTCAAAAAACTTTTGGGAGACCTCAAACTTATGTTTTAGGAAATAAACCCATGTTAGTCTAGTGCAATCATCAATAAATAAAAAAAAGTAACGAAAGCCACTTGAACATGAAGTAGGGTCAGGTACCCAAACATCAGAGTGTATTATTGAAAAAACACTAGGAGAACGAGTATTTGACACTGGGTAAGAATGTTTATGGCTTTTGGCTAGAACATATGTATCATAGTGCGGTAATGTATTATTCCTAAAAAACTGAGGAAACAAAAGCTTGAGATAACCAGTGGAGAGATGCTCAAGTAGTAGGTGCCACAACCAAGCCTGCCAGTTGGCCGCCACAAGTTCCATGTTGGGCTACCTCATCGACGTAGTACAGACCACCACGTTCAATGCCACGACCAATGATCTCCCCCGTTCTGATATCCTACAATAAATAAAAACTCAGATACGTTAGGGCACTACAGCTCAACTCTTTCATCACATGACTAATAGATAATTACGCAATTAGATTATCAATTGAATGAATTTGACCTAAAATCACAAAACCCGAAACTAGGGTTCATGAGCCAAATCACGAATTCGACCAATTCAACGAATTCAATCTCAAATCCAAGAACTCCAAGCTCAAAACATGAATTAAACACGTAAACTCAAGCTCTGATACCAATTGTAGGATCTAAGGCTCCGATTTCTAAAATTTTTGGAAACTTTCAAATCCGGAACCAAGGTGAAATCAAGCTCCAAAAACTGTTTAATCTATGTTCTAGAGTTGAGGGATAGCTGTACTTACCTGATTCGGCCGGAATTTGTAGAACCCACCGAAGAATTCGAGCAACCCGTGAGAAAACGAACCATGGAAACCTCCAATGGAGAAGGCTCTCTACCCGGAGCACTCCCTGGCGAAGAGAAGGGGATGCTAGTCCCTGTTTTCGACGAGTTCACGGCGAGAAATTTGGTCGGACATTCGAACATGCGTTTTCTCAAGTTTCGCGATGAGAAAATGAGAACAACAGCGGAAGTCGAAAACCAAAACTTCTCCTATTATTCGACCGAAGATATATATCTCTTACTTATCAATTGGGCTTCACCGCCCAATTGAGTAATTTTGTGATTTGGGCTCGAATTAAATTCGAGCCCAATTGCAAATTAAGTCTTTGGATTTAATCTCATTAAACCCGATTAAATTGCAATCGAATTGGGTGGTCTCACCAAAACCCAATTAAATCTCTTCCGTAAAATTCGCTAATTATGTCTCACATAATTAATTATTTAATTCTTCAGTTCAGTAGATAGAGCGACCTGATAGGATCCATAACTAATCGGTACTATCAGAAGCGGCATCTAGCAATGCATTATGATCCGATAAAATATAGATACACCGTGATCCTATAAATTCCATTTAGTATTAATTCTTTCATCACTTAATATCCATTGATTAATATCAAGCGTAGGAGTGTGTCATCCTTGACTATTAATCACTTTCTTGATATATCAGTTAATAATTGTTAATATGTGACTATCACATAATCACAAATTGCATGCATAACAATTATTACTGCATCAAGGGGCCCAGGGATATTAATAATCTCATCTCTGATATGAGATGGACAAAAGTATCATTTTGATATTCCATACCTTCCAGCATAAATCGTGCATATTCGGGTAGCTTACCGTTATGACCCATCGGTTAAGAAAGGCGTTAGATAGCCCCACGTAATACACATTTATTACCTAGAATTATGAATATCTCAGATAACTAAATTAATACTATATGACTATGCCGATGACACAAACGCAATCCATCCGGCAAGTCAAGTAGGTCGAGTCCAATATTCATGTATCACGTACATTCATATTTCATGCGATTAAACAGATAACTCGTATCAATGATCTATGAAACATGATCACGCATTAATCCACATGCCAGTCGATATAGTCATCTAGTTGTTCCCTTGCTAATGGCGTTCAAGACTAGGGATTAATTTAGAGTTTGATAAAATTATGGAGCTTCACAAATTGAGTCATCAATCCAAATGATCCATATCAAAAACTCAAGGAACAAAATGATTTTAGTCATCCAGTATATATGAAACTAACAAGAGCCAAATGCTCTAGGTCACATACCTAACAGAATTATCTCCTACACTAAAATTGCAGAATTGTTTATATGTCCCTTCGCTCTCCTACAAATTATTATCCATCAGCCATGTTATTAAGGAATTAAATTGTAATGTTCTGATGTGTCCCACATTTTGTCCCTTACAGGATATCCAGACGTGGATGATCATTGGGCGTGGCACTGAAAGAGGAGGGTTGTACTATGTCGATGAGGTGGCTCACCAGGGAACCGCGTTGTTGGCTCATGGGACAGCTGATCGGCAAGCTTGGCTGTGGCATCGACGACTTGGTCATCCATCAACGGGTTACCTCCAAATTTTATTTCCTCAGTTTTATTCAAACATTCGTAATTTTCTGTGTGAAACTTGTGTACTTGCTAAGAGCCACCGAAAATCCTATCATGTCTCTCTTAGTCGGTCCACATCCCCTTTGCTTTGATTCATTCTGATGTATGGGACATGCACCTGCCTCTAGTCCTAATGGGTTTCGATATTTTTTGTTATTTATCGATGACTTCTCTCGTATGACTTGGGTAGTATTTCTCAAACATAAATCTAAAGTTTCTACTAAGTTTATTGAGTTTTATAATATGATCCATGTTCAGTTTCAAACACAGATCCATGTTCTTAGGTCTGATAATGGGGGAAATTTGCCAATCAAACCCTACAAAATTTTTGCCAATCCAAGGGCCTAATCCATCAAACAACCTGTGCTCATACACCCCAATAAATTGGAGTAACTGAAGGCGTAATCGTCTAGTTCTTGAGATCACCTGAGCACTCATGTTAGAGTCTCAGGTACCACCTTCATACTGGCTTGAGGCTGTCTTCACAGCTACTTATCTTATTAACCGCTTACCACCAAAACCCTAAACCTTCAAACCCCCCTCAAAACCTTAGCCAACAAAGTTACCATCCGACCTCCTTTAACCCTCCAACCAAGGGTATTTGGTTGTTTTGTCTTTGTCCATATTCCCAAGACCGAACGTACTAAATGTGATCCCTGTGCAGTTAAATGTATTTTTGTTGGATATGGCATACACAAAAAGGGCTACCGATGTTACCACCCATCCACCCGTCATATGTGTACCACTATGGATTGTGACTTCCTAGAAATCGAATACTTTCACCGACTCACCGGTCAGGGGAAAACTCCAACTCTAGTTGAACATGACCCATTGAGTTGGCTCATTGGCCCGCCAGATTTGTCCGTATCAACTGATCCTAATGACTCAGACAAAGGTCCAACATAAAAGCTACTAACTGTTGACATAGAACACTTGACTCCAGTATCACCTCCAATGATGCCATCGTCAGATATCTCTGAGGTACAACACTTGCACCCTGTCATAATATCTACTGATGTATTGCCTCTAGTTAAAAATGAACAAGTGATAGTTGGGGAGCCGCAGCAGTATGTACTACTTCCAAGAAGCAATCGAGGCATCCCAACAAAAAAATATGAACCTGAATATGTCCCCAAAGCATCAAAGTATCCCATAACCAATCTGGTTAGGGGAGGAGCAAAGATCCATGCAAGGCATATACAGTTGCTCTCTATTCTGAACGTGTGCCTAAAAATATTCATGATGCTGTACAAAACGATGTGTGGAGACAAGCAATGACAAATGAGATGGATGCCCTGATTAAAAATGGTACGTGGGATCATTGTGAGTTATCGGCAGGAAAACAAGCTGTTGGGTGCAGATGGGTATTTACAATCAAGCAAAAGGTAGATGGGTCAATCGAGCGATACAAAGCACTACTAGTTGCTAAAGGATATACACAGACATATGGTATCTACTATGCTGAAACTTTCTCTCCACTAGCAAAAATCGACACCATCAGAGTACTTTTCTCTATAGCTGCGAATCTTAATTGGCCTCTCCACCAGTTCGATGTAAAGAATGTCTTCCTTCATAGTGACCTGAAGGAAGAAGTATATATGGAGGTACCCCCAGGTTTCTCAAGATCATTTAGAGATAATGAAGTATGCAAAGTTAAGAAAGCATTATATGATTTAAAACAGCCACCCCGGGCCTGTTTGGAAGGTTTACTCTGACCATGAGGCGATATGGGTATAAACTAAAAGAAAAGGAGCTCAAATCACATGTCATGACATGGTACTCACCGAGAATGACAATAATGAAATCTTTTTACTCCGACAAAACTTATTCAGAGAGTTTGAAATGAAAGATCTTGGAGAGCTTAATTATTTTTAGGGGAGAGAAGCTCAACGATCAAAATAGGGAATCTTTATTTCATAAAGGAAGTACATCCTTGATCTCCTTGATGAACAGGGATGGTAGATTGCAAACCAGTTGATACACCTGCAGTCATGAAAAAACTACAATTTGTGGAGGAAACATCTCAAGCTGATCAATCAAGATATCAACGCTTGGTTGGAAAACTAATTTACTTAGCACATACTCGACCAGATATCGCTTATGCAGTTGGTGTCATTAGACAGTTCATGCATAAGCCACAAGAAGAACATATGGAAGCAGTTGTGAGAGTAGTAAGGTACCTAAAGGGAACGCCGGAAGTCTATTTTAAAAAACATGGACACCTTCAGATCCAGGGATACACTGATGCAGACTGGAAAGGTAACCCAATAAACTGACGGTCCACAATAAGATACTTCATGTTAGTAGGTGGAAACCTAGTGACATGGCGTAGCGAAAAGCAAAAAGTGGTGGCTCTTTCAAGTGCTGAAGTAGAATTTCGAGGAATAGCTCGAGGACTGACAGAAATCCTATGGTTAAAAAAATTGATGACTGAAATAGGATATCCAGTGGCCCTGGGCAGCGGGTGCAGTAAATTTCGCCCCGCCCGCTCCCGCACCCGCCAGACCTGTGCCCGCGCGGGTAGCGGGCGGATGCGGGTGATTTTTTTGTGCCCGCTTACTATAGCGGGAGGGACGCGGTTAGAATTTTTTTGGGCTGCGGTTACCGCATCACCCGTAGGCCGCAACAAAGAAATCACGTTTTGTGAGAAAAGAACTGCCAGAGATCTCATTTCTTGGTTTCTTCGCAACTTCGCGACTTGGGTGAGAAAAGAACTGCTAGAGTTCAAGATCGACTTCGTCAGTTCGTCTTCTTCGCGTGAGAAAAGAGCTCGACAGTCGACTCCGTCTTCTTCGCGTGAGATATCCAGAGTTCCAGAAGAAGATACACGGGCGGTACTCATCAAGATAGCCCTCGATTTGTTACCCGTCAGCGACTTCGCGTGAGAAAAAAACTCGATTTGTTGCAAGGGTTGTACGGGTTCGTGATTTGCCAGCCAGTTTCTTCGACTTCCAGCGAGATTAAGGTAAGTACGGCTTAACCTTACATCTTCGAATAAAAATTATTTATGAGTTTTTGTGTTTCACTCTGCATTTTCCATCATCTAATTCTAGGGTTTCTGCAAGTGGCGATTGTGATTGTTCTTTATGTGTGTCACGGCTCATGCTAATCTTGATTTCTTGATTTCTTAGTTTCTTGATTTCTTGATCTCGTGTTCTTGCCTTCTTGGTACACAGTTCAAGTTCAACTGTAAAATGTTAAGAATCTTACCTGGCGGCATATAGTATAATAGGACTTAATCACATACCAAGAAGTCTTCACCGTGAGATTTCAAATTCTTGATTAAGTTCAACTGTAAAATGTTAAGAATCTTCACCGTGAGATACAGCGGGTGCCTTCTTGGTACACAGTTCAAGTTCAACTTAAGATATAGTATTTTCATTTTACAATGTTAACATTTTACAGTTTCATTTTAAAATGTTAAGGTTGGCATTTTACAATGTTAACATTTTAGTCTCGTGTTCTTGGTACACACTTCCTGTCACTGCCACTGGATGTTGAGCCAGTTTTCTGTGCTGTGTCACTGCCAACCTTGTGCACACATACAGTGGCAGTGTTTGCGATGAGATACACCTTTAAATTTGCCAACCTTGTATTCTGAAAATACTATCCAGTGGCAGTGACACAACTGAAAATGTGGTACATAGTTTCTGAAATACCATGCTAGTGATAATTGGTCTATAAAATGCCATAGAATTGCACTGTTTTTCTCAAAATTATACAGGTTTACTAATTACTTAAGCGGTAATCGCGAGCCCTGTTCCGCACCGCACCGCAATGTTTCGCGGTGCGGTGCGGTAACAGCTCTTCGTGGGCGGTTCGCGGTAGAAATTTTCAGAACCGCAACTTTCGTGGGCAGTACGCGGTACGGGCTGTTTCGGCACCGCCCGCACCGCTGCCCAGGGCTAGTTGCATCTATGTCTATTGTAAATGGAGATGGAGAAGTATCATTGACAGTTGTTTTAATTTGTATTAATAATGAACTAAACTAAAATAATTTTATTAAATTACAATATTTATATTAATAAAATTGCTGAAAAATTAATACATCCAATAACGCGATGGAATATTGAATCGCAACAGAAATAATATTTTTGTATAATTACAAAGGCAAGGCTGCGTATATTTGACTCCCAAACTCCAACCTAGTTGAAAATATGCTGAGTATGTTGTTGCATCAATATCTATTGCATCTCAGCCGACTCTCACGGCTTTTGTACCACACTAGAAGAATGTAGAAGAATAAAAAGAAGAGCTCATTCTGGTTTGTTTAGGTTCTTATGCAACTCGAGTCCGTGGAGGTGTGTGAGTGTGTGGGCTAATACTTAAAGTGAATATTGAATTGTATTATCATATTTTTTTTATATACAACTATAAATTGTTGTTTTTAATTCGTATGAGATACAATACTCCCAACATAGGGGTGTCCAACGGTCTTAGCGATAGCGGTAGGCCCCTCACCGCTTCCGCTTCCGCTAAGTTAACGGATTTGAAAATTCCATCCGCTTTCGCTACTTCCGCTAAGATAGCGGTAGCGATAGCGGAATCCGCTAATTCCGCTAATAAATAAATATTTAGCAGCCTATGGATGTTTTATTTTTGTAACAGGTTATCAAATTCCCACAATCTTTTATAACCTTTTCAGCAAATTAAACCCGTACATCCAATGAATCAAAGATATAAATTTTCTGCTAAAATAAGTAGTAGAAACACGAGTTATAAAAAGAATTAAAGTAGTGGGTAATATACAAGAATATTAATAAGAGACTGCTGATAACATGTATGAACTAAGAAAATAATAGATTTCTTGAAACAGTCACCTATAACAGACAACATTAAATTAATCAACAGTTTCCAACAGTTCAATTGTACATTCCACTTGTTGATATCAACGCAAAAGAATTAGAGTTTAACAACATAATTTTAGCAAATTTCAACAACAAAACAAACATGCAATCCATTTTCCATTCCAGGTCCATGATTAATATCAAATTGTAAGTCGTGACATGATTTCCTGTGAAAACTGATTCAATTTATATTTATAAATTTTTTTATTTTTTTAAAAGTAAAATAATAACGGTACTAACGGAATTAGCGAAACATCGCTATTGCTACCGCTATCGCTTTCGCTAATATAGCGAAATGCATTTTGTTCACCGCTTCCGCTATTCCGCCAGAAACAGAATAGCGGAAACGATAGTGGAAGCGATAGCGATTTTCCGCTAATTCCGCTTCCGCTGGACACCCCTACAAAACACCATCAGAGTGATGACATTTTCGGGCTGCTCACTGGGAAGTAGGCCATAGGGACTCACAGCTGCCACGGCTGCAGGAACAGCTACCGCATTGCCAGTACCGTCACCCATTGACACCAATTTGGAGAAACTATCTCAGATTTCAGCTAGGTAAGCAAGGAATCGTTTACAGCTCCGATACCATGATGAAACTTAAGCAAAAACAAGCTTCAGTTAAAGAAACTTGAGCAAAACATGTTTGAGTTTTCTGGAGAACTTTTCTCTCTGTTTTTCTCAATCCAATTTGATGGCGTTTTTTGCTGTATAAGTATGAATGTTACAGCCATAATCTCAAGCATTCATACAATTAATAAACTACCCGTATGAACTGTTACAAACAGAATGATATAATATATACACATCTTCAAGAAAATGCTCATTTAAAGACGATTTACATAATGAGAGAAGCAACTACAATATCACATTTATTTTTCAGGTACCGCACACATGCAACATAGCATGATACTCCAATGCCCAAGGCATTAAATGCAACAAACAACGAAAAAAATAAACCCCCGAAGCAATTGTTATTTGAAGTTTAACAATCTTTAACCACATCCTCGACCGCAACCACTACCGCAACCCGCTACCATCTCCGCCTCCGGCACCTGAATCACCCCATCTCCATCTCCACCACTTATAAAAGTCGTATTAAAAAATTTGGGGAAGAACAAATTTTGGCAAACCAATACTAATTTAGAAAAAAAAATGCATATAAAAATACATATATTTAATATATTTTTTAAAACTCAACATATATATACATTTCTAAATATTTGCAGCAGCGCTCCTTCGCCACTGCATACCACCATCTTTCTCTTTGGTGCTCCTCGAAGTTTCAACATTTGTAACAGCACTCCTCTGCACCAGTAGAGGCGGAGGCGTACGTGAGGCGGGCTACTGCTTTTTCCGACAATTATTGCAAAGGCAACACCGATACTAGTAAGTGTTAGAATTTAATATCCCACGCGGATTAGAACCACAAATTTAACTCAACTTAAAAGAAAATATGGTGCTACGATCAATCACATTGGTACTAAGATTTTCATGAAAGTAACTCACATTTACCTTATGTGTGGGCTCACACCCGCACAGGCCCGAGCCCACCGGGCCGAGTCTGATATAAATTGTTAAATGATATCAGAACTAAATATGGCTTAACAACCGAATAAAAATTCAAATGCCTTTAATACCCGCAATCGCACAAGTTCGATCATTAAAATTAATAATCGACCCGTGAGCCTATTATTCAATCATATGAAAAATTGATAATGAAGTTGATCTTTTGATTATTGTGGTAAAAGCCCACAATAATATATAATCTAATTTATATGAAAATATAGTACACAATCAATCATTTTAGTACTAAATTTTTAATGATAATAGTCATATTTACATTATATGTTGATGTTGGTGACACATACGCGCGTGCGCACGGGCACAAACCCACCGAGCCGAGATAAGTTGGGGTGTTAAGATATATGGTTTATTTATTTTCCTAATTTTTTCAATACAAGTTTATAAATAATATTTTGTTGTAGTCTTACTAGAGATGAATCTTGAAGTCCAATAGAAGGAGAGCAAACAATTTACGGATGCTTCAAACAAAAGCAATATTATTTTTTAGAATTATACTATAAAAATCCCCCTTTTTCTTGAGGGACAGTATCAGGTCCGTGGTTCTCTATTTTTAAGTTGCCAGTTTCTTTTTTAATTTATTTTTTATAATTATTTCGCCTGTGCAGTTAAGCAAGTTTTCTTAAGAGTCCGTTTGGTAGCCGGATTTGCGTAATCCAGCTTCACGGATTACTTTGGGTTTTCGCGAGTTTAATTTTTTTGTCCTATGTTTGGTAGTGACATGTCAGGATTACCAGTACTGTTGTTAGTTGTTTGATATCTGCGTTCAAAATCGGGGATTACACTGAAACGGGATAAATGCATGTCGTTTTACTGAAATGCCCCCAAAACCCTAGTTAACTCCGCCGTGCGCCGCCGTTGATTTGAGACGATTTTGCTGCCCGTGCCTTCTCCTTTTTGCAATTTTCACTCTGCCGGTGAACCCAGACCCAACATGGGTAATTCCGCCAGCCCCTACACGGTTGATTCCCCTTCGCCCCTGTTGAACGAAG